>AWOL01S0001529.1:617333-630227 GCA_000715115.1 Nicotiana otophora
GGGGGGGGGAGGGAAAGTTAATGTCAAGTTGGAAAAAATAAGGATTCTATTTTTTATAACATAGAAATAAGTTTTTTTTTCAGCAACATAGAAATAACTCAACTGTGCTCATGTACCACATAAAATAAAGAGGCCAAAAATGCTAAATCTGTCCCAGAAACAGAAGAGTAGGCTGCCACTTTGGTAATCCACGTTGCATAATATTCATGTGGCACCACTTAAAAAAAAAAAAACCCTTTTCGACCCACTTAAAAAAACTTAATTTATTTGCCACATGTGAAAGATATCAAGTATTATGATTTTTTTTTTACTGGTAGTAGATCAACAACATCATTGTGTGTGTAGAAACCAATGGAAGTTTTCCTTTATCGCATAAAAACAGCACAATGTACAAAAGGCAAGAAACATAGATCAATTTTACCAGAGCAATTATGAGCTGTATGATTAGGATTTTATGGAACTCCCTGTATTATTCTATTGAAGATCAGCCTCTTGGCATTACTGTCTGACATTGTGAATGTTGTGAATCATGTTGCTTGCCTTCACATCTCTTTGGGTTATAGATGAGTCTATGATTCGAAAAAAAAAATTATTTCTATCATCAGATTATGTGCAAGATTTTATATAATACTGCTCATTTTGTAGGAAGCTGAAAACTATAGCAACTTAATTAGGCAGCATGTTGATCTTGAAATGGTTCAGACTTGGCTTGAAAATGGCCGTTACAAAAGTTGCAAATCCAAATTCTTTCGTGATTTGTTGCTGCTTGTCAGCAACGCCATTGTTTTCTTCAAGAAGAATTCCTCAGAGTTTGTTGCTGCTACAGAGCTTCGGCAGCTTATTCTAAAAGAGATCTCCCGGACAAAAGCCAAGTCATATTCTTTATCCGATAAACAAACCTCACTAAAATCAGCATCCTTGTCCCAGAAAGAGATAACAAAACCATCCGACTCTTTGCTATTGAAGACTAATATATCGGGGTCAATGATTGTCTGTCGCAAGCGTAGTTCCATAACAGCCAAAGCATCAGCATCATCATCTGGAGGTGATAAAAAGAGGGAGCAAACTATAACACGACCTGCGGAAAAATTAGTTGTAGACACGTTGCAGCAGCCTAGTCAACTGGCCACTAATGCTGGCGAAAATAGAATCACAAAGAAGAGAACACGAGATAGATTTGCTTCAGGTTCTGCAAGCTTGAATAAAAACGACAAGAGCCGTCCTAACACTACATCCATCAAGAATTTAGCAGCAGTCGTCGATAAAAACCAAGGAGAAAGGGAGTCTTCTTCCCAGCATCCGCAATCTAAAAGTGAAAGCAGAAACGAGCAATCCAACACGGATGTGAAGAAACGGGGTGTTGCTAACTTCTTGAATCGAATGAAGCAAAGTTCATCCTCAAACAGCGGTTTGTTGCTAGATGCATTGAAGAGCAGGCCACTTAGCTCTGGTAGCAAAGGCGGATCGGAGCAGAAGAAAAATGAAAGTGGAACAGATGGCGGGAGAAAAGAACCAGCATCTTCAAAGACCCATCAAAAGAAAGAACCAGCATCTTCAAAGAACCCTGAAGCAAAGCAAGCAAAGGAAAAAGGCAGTCCAATGAAAAAGAATGTAGGGAGGCCACCAAAGAGAGGAGCTGATCCATCTCCCCCGTCTCGTAAACGGAGCAGGGAAGGAGCTGAATCTGCAGCAATTCCCCCAAAACAACCCAGGAAAAGATCAAGGAGGTGATGACACTGTATATTGTATGTATGAGTTAAAGTTGTTTCTGTGTCCATTATATTTTCCTTTTTTCATCATGACGCGCCTCTCCTCTGTTCAATTGCTCCCTACCCCCACAGGCAAAAGCTGCCTGGTGCTGGGAATGGGGGATTTAAAGAAAGAGGAAAGACAGTTATAGGGTTCTTTGAAGTTCATGTTCTGCTTTTGTTGAAGCATTTTCGTGTTGTAGAAATATGTTCACTTTTCACCAAGTGAGAATACTCTATTCTTCTTATTTTGATAAGTATTTTTTTTAAAAGTGCTTTTTGAATAATCACTTTTAGAGAGAAGCAATTTGTGTTTGGCTAATCAATCTGAAAAACATTTTTGAGCAATAATTTATGTTTGGCCAAAGCTTTTCAAAAAGTATTTTAAAGTATCAAATTACAAATAATGACACGAAGAAATTTACTTAATAGTTAATATTATATGAATAAATAAATAATCTCAAATATTTATTATTAAAGATAATAATTAAGTTTTTTCATTTTATTTAAGTAAAACGTAAAAATAAAATTAAAAAGTACTTTAATTCTTTCAAGTTGATTTAAATATATCAAAAAATCATTCAACAAATATAAAATCATTCATCCCAAAAGTCACAATAAATTAGAAAGTTATCCTAAAAATAAAAAAATATATTTATACATTAGGAGAGTTCAACAATATAATCTTTAATTCTAAGTATTGGTTTAAAATAAGTAAGCTATTTTGGTATATACCATATTTTATTAAGGGTATTTTTGATAAGAAGAAAAGTCAAAACTGTTTCTGCTTCTGCTTCTTGAGAAAATTTATTTTTTACTACTTCTCTAAAACTACTTCTACTTCTTTTCAAAAGTATTTTTTTTCATAAAAGCTTGGCCAAACACCTTAAGTGGAGAAAAAAAAGTGTTTTTGAGAAAAAAAGTACTTTTGGGCTGGGATAAGCTTGGCCAAACAGGATACTGACGTTTTATTTTAAATATTATGCCCAGTATGGTTGACCTCAAATTAAGCTTGGCCCACAACTTTCCTTCTTTTGCTGGAAAGATCCCACAGTTTGAACTTCAAAATCTGGAAATTCAAGGATCCTGAGTACTAGATTAACGGAAGCTTAAGCCTCCGTTTGGCAATAAATTTGCCAAGTTTTCTCCAAAAAAAACTTTTGGCAAAACATGTTTGTTTATAGATTTTATCAATGTTTTAGCAGATTTTGAAAACAAAATTTCAAAATTCCAAAACTAACTCTAGACCTGTTTTTGGCCCAAAAATATCACTGTTTATTTTTTAACAATTTTAAAAATTACCCCAAATTTTTATATTTTATAAAAAAAAAGCCTCCATCTATTATGACCCAACTAACCACCAGCTAATTACTATCATTTTCTTTTGGACTGATGGATCTTGTAATATTATTAGAATTTGATGAATTATACTGGCTAGTAATTGTGTCATCAGCAGTTGATATTAAAATATCAGGTTATGGTTTTAAGATAGTGTATTATGTAGCTCATTATAAAAATGATAATTTTGAGTCACCTTATATATGTTCAGGACTGTGGTTTGTGATAATGATAATGAATGACATTGATGAAGGTTTTGCATATACATGATTAGCAAGTTTGTTTGTTTGGTATTGTTGGGTATTTTTGATAGTTTTTAGAACTTATGGGTCTAAGTCACATTTCATATTTTTTCAAAAAAAAAAAAATGAAATATGTTATGAAAAATTATGTCCAAACAAATTTTCATCTTCAAACCAAACTTCAGCTAAATCAAATTTTTTAAAATAAATTTGTGAATCTATGGTCAAACGTTAGCTAAATGTTTAACATAAATTGTTATTATGAATGATCTTTGTTGTGCTAGATAAAATAAAGGGGGTGAAGGATGGAGTTGGTCGTGACCCAGTTACATCATTTAAACATTTGACTCTGCAGTTCAAAATTCCCTAAACTACATCCCAAATTTAAATTTTATCCTTGAGATATCATTGTGAACAAAAAAAAAGCCCAAACTATAACAAAGTGGGGCAGAATACATCCTACAGCTACTCTAACGTTAAAAAACTAGGGGGCGAAAAAAGTTATTCCAAAATTAATTATCCCCGAATTAGTTATTTCGGGATTAGTTATTCTATATTTTTTTTGGAATAAAAAAATATTACAATCCCGGGATTAATTATACTTCAATTTTCTCTCAACCAAACATGAGATAACCTCTTCTTAAATTTAGTCTCGAGATTAATTATTTCTTATCCCTCGTACCAAACTTGCGAAAATACATAAGTTGTTCCCTGTACTTGCCCGAAAAGTCAATTTCACGCTCAACCTTTGCGAAAATACATAAGTTGTTCCCTGTACTTGCCCGAAAAATCAATTTCACGCTCAACCTTTACACGGATGTCCTATTACCGCGCTATCCCAAGAAGAACTTATTTACCCCTTAAAATGCTACAACCAAATTCTACCCAATAGTGTTTACACGCGCTTATACATGGTATTTTCGCAAGTTTTTTCATTTTTCTTCATTTTTTTACTGGAATATTCCTCCCCTATCCAAACCTGCCTTTCTCTCCTTCAAAATAATCCAAACATTCTTATCAACCTTTCCAGCTTGCCGGAAAATTTTCAGCCACATTTGTCGAATCTTCGTGGGCAACCAAATTACAACCAAAGAAATGACTTTTTCAGAAAAAGTTTTTCTGATGGAACCTTTGCAAGAGAAGTCAGGTGACTGTATTGACAAGAAAATGGTCTTTCTTTTTGGGTTTTTCTTTTCTTTTTTCTTCTTTCCATCTTGATCAAAAGATAAAAATGTAAATTGAAGTTAATGTATAGAGCACAACCGCAAAGCAAGAGGAAGCTAAGAAAGATCCAATAATGTGCTGGGTTTTCGTTTCCACCTTGGTTGTTTGCTCCGGCCAAGTGATAAAATAGGTGGAGAAAGAACAATTGGAGGGTAAAGGAAGTGATAAAATAGGTGGAGAAAGAGCTATGAATCTTTAATTTTTATTCTGTTACGATTATGATTGCATGGTGCTGCTCTCTTGTGACAATAGAGGAAAGAGAGAAGAAAAGGAAAGAGGAAAGAGCAGAAAAGAAAACGGGAAAATGAAAAAGAACAAGGAAAATAAAAATAAAAAAGGGTTAGTTTTACACTAAATACAACTAATTCAGTGTAATTAAATATAACATCCAATGAGAAAATAACATCCGTAAAACTTAAGTAGCCTTTTATGTTTTTTCAGCCTTCCACGCGCTTTGAGTAAGGTGAAATTAGTTTTACTGCCACCTCACCTTCGGAGGAGGTACTAATTTCACTTTGAATAAGGATAGGGTGGTACTAGGATGTTCGTAAAGATTGAGTATGAAACTGATTTTTCGGGACAAATACGGGGTGCATTTTATGTATTTTCCCAAAAACTAACGGTTCTCTAACCATACATGCAATGCACGTTATTACCCCATCTCTTTTCTTCAAATGTTAGGGTTTTGCCCGAATTTCTCCTCTATCAAGACTCTCTTTCTTGGAGGAAGGGAAAAAAAGACTCATACAAGGAATAAATCTCTTTCATGTGCCTTATCATTTTCTTGGATGAAAAGTCTTCGACATCTATAAATTGAGTATCTTTGCTTCTCACAATAATAACAATAACAAATATACACAATGTAGTCAATAAAAGAGTTTGTTCACGGGAAAATTTATTTTCTCAGTTAGTTCTTTTGTATTAATATTAGTAAATTTACGTATGTCACCTGGCCAAATCATACTAATATAGTAATATAGTATGTTTCTTTCGTATATTTTTTTCTTGTCTGATTCATCGTCCATCAAGCTTCGTATTATTAGGTTCTGCATGTACCATGTTATTTTGATCCTAGCAAATAGTATCAGTGTCAATGGTTGAACGAGGTTGAATACAGATACACAGTGAGTTCAGTTCTAGCCGCAATTAATTTAACAATAATAAAGATTTATTCAAAATAAAATTTGATCGTGATGCTACATGTGAAGATAATTTACAATCACAAATATACAAAACCTCTTATGCTGCATCTTTATAGAAATAAACTTGTTAGGCCAATTTTAACCATTTTGAGCCATGTCTACATCCTGCTTGCCACTTCGATAATCGCTCAAACCTCGTTGCAGCGCCAATGAAAGTGATAAAAATTAAATCAGGGTAATGCTTTTGCATCGATACTGAAACGTAGAAGTCTCCTCTGAAACTCATTATAACTTGAAACGTCCATTGGCCATTGCAATCTATGAACCAATTTGTCTTACTACCCTCAATCTCGATGCAATTGAAAAGATTAAGATACCATGACACGACGCAGAACATGACAAGACATGCCAGGTTGTTTGGATTGACTTTTAAGTTGGTCAAATCAATTTAAATTTTTTAGACTTTTTTTTAATTTTTGTTAAAATTAAAAAGTATTTAAAATAAGTTAAAAGTTACCTAAAACAAGCTAAAAATATTACTTTTTGAAAGTATAAAAAAGTCACCGACTTCTCCAACGGCCCAACCAACCAGTCTGCATTCTCATTTAATTCTTCCTCATAAACCCAATCATCATTTTGCACTTAATTTTTCCCCAAAACCCAAGCACATTAACACCATCAATTTCCCTCAATTCATCCCTAATCCATGGCTGATCAAGGTAGTACCAACAGCAGAACCAGTTGTACCATTGAGAGCACCGACGGTGTGACTTTGGACGCTCGAGTTTACCAGCCAATCTCCGACAGCAATTCTACAGACAACGTTGTTGTGGCAGTATTGGTGCATCCCTATTCCGTTCTAGGCGGATGTCAAGCGTTGATGAGAGGCATAGCCAGAGGATTGTCTAATCGAGGAGTAATTGCTGTTACTTTTGACAGTCGAGGTGCTGGGAAATCCAGTGGGCGTGCTTCCCTCACTGGATCAGCTGAAATTAACGATGTTATCTCCGTTTGCAAATGGGCTGTTACTAATTTCTCAACGAGGAAAATTATCCTTGTTGGTTCCTCTGCAGGTCAGTTCAATATTCTATTTCTATGCTTGTAATCCTGGCTTCGTTTGATGATTCATTATCTTTTTTACTTTTTAGGGAAAAGATCCAAATTTGTCCGTGTATTATTGAAATTGCTCAATTTTGCATTCATTTGCTCATTGCTATTCATCGTTTGTATTTGCTTTTGATTAACGGAGCTCCAAATGCTAAATTGGTAGACTCCACGTGTCCAAAATTTTCAGAGATAAAGGTCCAAACTTGTGACGATGATTTAAAATTACTCTCACATTGGAACTCTGTTAAGGGTCAAGGGACCAAAAGTCTTAACAGAGAGTGAAATTGTTTAATTTTCAAAATCAGTGTTGTCAAAGGCGCGCTTAAGCCCTGAAGCGAGGCTCAATACATGTTGCGCACTTAAGCCCTGAAGCGAGGCTCAATACATGTTGCGTGCTTCGCTTTATGGGCACTTTAGTATCGCACCAAGGCTCTAAGACATACTTTTCCTTGCCAACGAATGTAATCCTGAAAAGGCGACATTAACCAAATTGACATTTCAATTTATCGTAAAACAAAAAATTAATTTCTTTGTCCATATATTTGTTATTCATGCTTATAATTATTAGTCTTAGACTACATATACATATTTTTACTTTTCTCAAATTGTGCCTTTTTTCATTAAAGCCCATGCTTTATTTGTGCTTAAAGCCCCAACTGACCTTAGAGCTTTTTTGCGCTTTTTGCCTTTGATAACACTGTTCAAAATTGACTTTTCAAGTGTTATATTTGGAATTTTCTACTGTGTTTTCGCTGGGCTCCACTTAAAACTTAATTCTTGAGGGATGACCATGTGATTTGGGCTTTTGGAGAAATTAAAACCTGAAAATCCAAATTTAAGTGAGTTCATCTGCCTGAACTTTGGTGGACATGATGGATTACTCGAGACTCAAGAGTAGAGTAAATTTTCCTAACACCCCGCAATTTTTTTTTTTTGAAGAGAAATTACTATTGCTTGATGTGAACTCCAAAAGAGACCCTTGGAGCTGGAGGAGAGGAAATAATATTTGATATAAACTGATTTAGCACTAGAAAATCTCAAATCTTAAGGTCCTTATTACAATTTATATAGGTTCTCAACTCTTTGGTCCAGTTTGCTTATATCCCCATTGCTGTGTTCTTAGTCCTACTTTGTTTTTAAATGATTTTCTTGTTGCGTTTTCCTACAACCAAACACCGTGATGTCGAAGACTTCATATCATACTTTTGACTTGGGAAAATGGAAAGTTAGTGTGTTTCATATTGTTCCGACTATCTATCTCTGAATACTTTTTTGTTGTCCGTTTGAAACCGTAAAAGAGAAAGAAAACTGCATCTTAAACCTCATGGGGTTATCGCATGTCTGAATCTTGTTCTCAAAATAAATTTGTTTTGAATCCAACTTAAGTCCAAAATTGAGCCTCAATAAGTGAAATAGGACTTGAGTAGTGTGTTTTTCAATGGTTGAATTTCTCCTTCCCTGAAAACAGGAGCAGCAATTGCTGGATCTGCAGTTGATGAAGTAGAGGAAGTAGTTGCCTATGTGAGCTTGGGATATCCTTTTGGTTTTACTGCTTCAATTCTCTTTGGGAGGCACCAAAAGGCGATACTACAATCCCCAAAACCAAAACTATTTGTGATGGGTACTAAGGATGGGTTCACCAGTGTTAAACAGTTGGAGAACAAGTTGAAGGATGCTGCAGGGCATAACACAACCCATCTTATTGAAGGAGCTAGCCATTTTCAGATGGAGGGGCCTGCTTTTGATGCTGATATGGTGAACCTGATTCTGGAATTCATTACCACATTATGATTTTCATGTTCATTAAGTTATTTATGAAATACATGCAATGCCTTCGCAACACTTCGGCACATTTCAATGGTCTATATTTGTGGGGGGGTGTTTGAAATTAACACCCAAGGGTTAGTATTGTACTCTAAAAATTATGGGAAACTAAGTTCAAATCCCCAACATAGTCGCTTTGAAATTAACACCCAAGGGTTAGTCTTGCACTCTAAAAATTATGGGGTACTAAGTTCAAATCCCCAACATAGTCAAGAAGACGCTAAATGATCTGTCTCAGCTTTGGTGGGTGGAATCTCCGGAACTTGTGTTAGTGGCCGATGACAGTTATTCTGTTAAATAATTGAGCGCGCATGAACACTACCATCTATATATAATCTATATAATAAAAGGAGAGGCAAAAACACATTATTAAGACAAGTGTCATAATCAGAAAAGGCCAAGTGGCATTAATAAGATAAAATAAAATACCTTTTTAATTAAAAAAACTTTTTTAAATTTTGAATTAATTGGTTACTCTAGTTGAATAAATAAATATAGATATCTTATAATTAGCTATATTAAAAAAACGAAAATATAAATGAAAATAACTACTCATTCAAATTGGGGAGTAGTTTCAAGTTGGAGTTTTAAAGTTATTTTAAAATTAAAAACGAAAAATAAGAAAAATTAAATTAGCTACAATAAAAAAAACTAAAATATTAATAATAAAAAAAAAGCTACCTATTCAAGTTGGAAAATAGTTTCAAGTTGGAGTTATATATATAAAAATGCTTATCTCTTTATACTTTTTGATGAATTCAAAATTATAATTTAGTAAAAACATATTACATTATTTTAATTTTTAATAAACTACAAAATTTAAAAACTAATCAAATAAGTATTACAGTACAAAAGAATATACGAAAAGAGGGGAATAGAGATAATTTTATGATATTTATATTTTAAATTAATTAAAAAATAAAAAAAAAATAAATAACACTCAAAAAAATTATCAATAGTACTAAGTACTTGCTAATTAAATAATAAAAATAAAAAAGATCAAACAATTTATTTGGTGTATCCTTTAATTTTGTATAGATTATGTTATATTTTTGCACACTATATTATATAATAAAATACAACTAATATTTATTAAGTTAATATGATATATTAGATCATAATGTCAAATTATCGGGCGGGTTGTTATACTAGTTATAAGAAAAGGTACTTGGGAAAGGAAAAGAAAACAGAAGGGAGGAAGGAGTCCATTGTTGCAGCACAACTGAAATAGAAGATACAAAGAGAACTCTACATGGTCTTACAAGATTAACAAATGCAACTAACATTGTCACTTTAATCCATTTCTACCATAAAATGGAGGTGAAATACAAAGTTTAGTAGCTCCAGAAATGTTGCTGTTATGAGAAGGAAATGAACTAAATAACGATGACATCCTCATCTTGCTGATTTTCCAGTGCGCCTTGACCTTTTGCTGTTTCGTTAGCTAGAGATCTTCCCCTTGTCTCAGGCTCCATATCTGCGCCATCATGATTGCTCCCACGTGGATAATTTCTAGGAAAGGAGGGCTGCTCCCCACCTGATCATATAAAGTGGAATTAGAAGATAGTGCATAAGCTTTTCAGAATCAAGCGAAAACTATTTGGTAGATGCGAATATGCAAATATGATGGGGGCTAATGTGTAATTCTTTTAGGACAAACTTTTGTTCAACATAGGTTTCAAGACCACAGAACTCTTTTTTTGTGAAATTACAAAAATACTAATTTTTGCACCACATTATAATCCAATTCTTTAGTGGCCTCAATCAAAACTAGCAGGACATTCTGGTAAAAGCTGTATCGAGCTTCATAGAGGTAAACTTGCTGCCATGACTAAAGAATTTACCAGAACTTTTCAGAAGACGTAAGTTGTATAAAGCAAACCAAAACGTCTGTTTGGGAAATTATCGATACCTGGAACAAAAAATGTACGGTACAAAGTTTGTTTTCAAAACATCATTTTTTTTTTTTGAAAAACTGTAAAAGTTTTTTCATATCTTTTTCCAACCAAACACTATTAGAAAAGTTTTTCTGAAAAACATATTTAGAGGGGTTTTTGGGTTTTGCGGAAAACTTCTAAATAGCATTTTGTCAGACTTTTTTATCTTTCAAGTTCTGCAAATTCCGCAAAAACATTGACCAGTTTTTGAAATAAACTCCACCATAATTGTAGAGTCAGGAAAACAAAATGTAATAGTGAACTCCCTCAGAGTTGGAATAACAGAAGTGTCTGAACTTATTTTCCAGGAACCCTTCCCCTTAAATGGCGATACAGAAGAAGCTCTATCACACAACATAGTAGAACAAGAAACTACCAGACAAAAGTCAGATCAATTCTACACAAGTTTCCATGATTAACAAAGATTCTAAGAGAATAACCTAAACCATAATTATTTCATACCACTTCCACTGTCACAAACATCCGCAAGCTTGGCAATCACATCAACTAGAGCTTGTTCATGTTCCTGTCAGGTCAAAAAATTATGATCAGGTTTCAGACGTCAGAATAAACAAATATAGGCTAAAGGAACTGCTGAACTAATTCTACCTTGAGCATTTTCTTAGCCTTTTCAATCTCAAGCAGATCAGGGTGACTTGCATCAATAACCTTCTCAACCTGATAGCTCGACAAAAAAAAAAGAAAAAAAAAGACTTTTAAAATGATGTATTATGTATTTGTTATCTAATGAGTCATTTAGTTGACCAAGATCCACACAGCATAGTACCTTCTTTAATAATGTTTCTGTGTGTAGTATCTCAATTTCATCTGGAGTCTTCTGTACAATTCCGTTTTGTGATGCGTGAACATCATTCTCAAATTGTTGCCTAGCAAATCTCCTGCCTCTTCCAGCACTTAGAGTATTAACTCCATAGCCTGGCCCACCACTTCCACCAACTTGAGAAATTCCAGGATCATCACCTACCCATCGAATATCATTGGAGGGAATCTGCATTTTAAGGTACTAACAAAGTAATTTCACTAATCTATTGCCTAATGTTCTCCATGTTCAAAATGCTATATTATAGTATCAATGTCCTTCACACCTCTTCTCTTTGGAAAGATGTAATGTCCTTTGGCACTAATAATTATTAAATATATTATCTCAACAAGTTTGAAGCAGAAAACAATCAAAAATTCTACATAAACCATAAGGGAAATAACATAAGAATTAAGTAAAGGTCCTGATAGAGCAAGAAATACATTGTTGCATTAATCATGAAGCAGAGATATATACAAATTTATCCAACAGAGGGCTAAAAGTGTGGAACCTAAGCAAACATCTCAAAAAGAAACCCACAAATGGCACCTATATAAGGCTGCAAGGCCACCCAAGAAGTGCAAGTTCTAGTTCTCTATAAGTCAATCCACCGATTAGAATCGTTATTTTGCAGAAAAGATTCAACAATTAGACTTTACAAGATTAAAAATGACCAATTTTCCATCCGAACAGTATCAAATTATTTGTACTAAATTCATATATCAAAAGAATTCAAAATAATGACTCTTCTAAGGACCAAATTTACATGTACCACACATGAAGCAGGAAGACAGCCAATTAATTAACAAAAGAGAATACCTCTTTGAGATCAACCCATTCCCAGGTCTCATTTGGTGTACCAATATCATACACCAAAGCATGCCGACCCTAGACAAAGAAAATGCAAGTCAGAAAACTTTACAATTCATGGTGCAACAATTCACTTTGGTACTCTAAAAGTCAGGCAAACCCTATAGCGCCCTTAATTTTTTTTAAACCTGTATCTGGTCCATGGAACAGAGCATCTATAGTAATATTTTGCTTTATCAATCCCCTACTATCTTCGTTTTAACAGAACCCAAAAAAACCTTCTATTAGAATCTAAAAGCAACATTGTCAGGTATCCAGAAAAGAACTTGCCAAATCATAAGGAGCTTGCACTAAACATTTATAAAGCAAAGGGTAGGAACCAGTGGCACAGGCAGGAATTTCATCAAGAGAATTCAGAAAAATGTTCTCTTGTATCTAGGGATTTAACAATTTATATATATATACACACACAAAATTTCAACTATATATACAGTATAATTTTCCAGCGAAATTCGGTATAACCCCTTCAGTCAACGTGTCTCCCCGCTGCTCCCAACCCCCTACCCCAAAAAAGAAAAGGTGAAGGCAATAGCAAGAATTGTGAAAAATCTTATCTAGAAAAATCAAATTAAGCATAAAGGAATGATAAAAATTTACATACAAGAAAATTAGCAAACTGGAGAAATTCAAGAACCCATTACC
>AWOL01S0001529.1:632493-731104 GCA_000715115.1 Nicotiana otophora
TCTCTCTCTCTCTCTCTCTCTCTCCCCCTCTCTCTCTCTATATATATATATATATAAATCTTGAGGTTAAAGAATAGGTAATACATCTCTCTCTCTCTCTCAATGGAATTTGCAACACCTTAAACTAACCTCTTTTCCAAAGAAAAGGAAGAGAAAAGGCAAAAGGAGTGAAGTATGTCCAATTATGAGAGCACCACGTAGAAGAACTAAGAAAATACGCCTAGTTGAATATCACACTAAGGGAGCATTGCTACCATCTATTTTTCTTGTATAAACATGGCAGGTACTAGTGTACCATTGTTCTATAAAAAGTAAGAAAGCAGGCAAAAAGAATCACATTGGCAGCTAGTGACACTCTGAAAGCATGATCCTTTCTGATAAGTATGCTGACAGATAATTTGCACCCCCCGATTTATGCACATCGCATAACCCCCAAAACACTAATTAAATTCAGAACGTACATCGACAGCGTTGTATTTAGTTATAATGGCCTCGTAGAAGTTGTTGTCATCTGGCCACCTAGTCATCACTCTTCTCCCAAGGAAGGAGTCACCTGGTCTTTCAGCAAGTTCACCTGAACGAAGAGCACCTGAAGAACCAGGACCAGCCTGTTGATAATGAACGGGCTTTGAGGAGAAAACTGGTTGACCCTATTGAAAAGATAGAATGCATTAAACTTTTCAAATATACATTGATATCCATATCTTTGACTACAGGAACAAAGCTCCATTAGTAATCAAGAAACATACAGGTCTAGACCTCAATCCTCCATTTCCTGGTGCTACTCCCCATTTTGCGCCTGGAGTTGTAGGTTGTGTGCTTGCACCAATTGTCTGATGGTGCAATGACTCGGATGGGGCACCAAGTGGCATTATCACAGACTGTGACATTTTAGGTCTCTTTCTTGATCCAGAAACCGTTGGACTAGGGAGTTGTTCATGAACAGGTTGGTTTCCCATATTCTTTCTCCATTCCCTGATCCTATGAATGAGGTTATCTGCATTGACCTTGGTTAGTAGGTCTCTGTGCTCATCATCTGATACTCTTAGCTCTTTCCTGAGTTCTGTTATCAAGCTTTCCTTTTCCTGAGAATTATAGATGCTGGAAAGCATAAGAGCCTACTCAAAAGAATGCTATAGAGAGCAAACACACATAATGTAAAAGTTATATACCCATGTAAGAGCATCAGACTGTGCTTTGAAAGCTCGAAGGATTGCACCGTATGCTTCCTGCTCAAGGTTGTGAATTTGGGCTTCCATATCAACATACATCCTTTGGTATGGGGCTGAACTTATGCTAGACCTTCCGTTTCCAGCGATAATGCTTCCTGCAGGGGCTCTATTATATTGTGATTGAGGCAGATCATCATCAGTACCTACATTAATTGCAAAACAGAGAAGGAAAACACCATTGAAGTGGAGGTACCTAAAGAAAAGGCTGTGAAACGTTATTTAAAAACAAGATGTGCTTAACAACCCTTTTTTTACAGCCAAAGAACAATAACAGAGTAAAAAAGGTCGGTTAACAGCCTTGTAAAAAATAGATCTACATATCTTTATGGTAAAACATTAACTAAGCAAATGATAGTCCCACTATCAGGCACTCTATATTTTAGTGGATATAATGATATCGAATTTAGCCTATTACTGTAAGAGAACTCAGCAACCACCTTCATTCAGGAAAAAAAAAAGAGATCCTAGAGAATCCAGATGTGTGCAATGCAAAGAGATTGTAACACACCTCACCGAGATAAATATCCGAGATGCTAATAGTGCATCTTTTGATTGGCCCACACAAACACTGTAAGCAACACAATAAACATACAAAACATACGACTTGTTCTTTAGTAAGAATGCGACAAGAGATATTACTGGCAACAAATTTGTCTTACTTATCAAAACAAGGGCAACAAAGGGCAACAACTTTTTCTTTATTGCATGTCACAGCGGCAAAAGTTCGTGAAATAGCTGAGGGTAGAATAGTGCAAAACCACATTTGAAAAGAAGAAAAGTCCAAATAATTTTGTTATAGCATACAAGAGGGAGAACAACAAAATTCCATGGTTGACAACATTAATTAGCAAAAAAATAATAATAAGTAAATGGTCAACTAATTTATAAGGTAAGTCATAAGTGTTCACATCTGCAAGTCCATTTACGTTTTGCTTCTTTTCCGCCTTTTTATTTTGACGATAACAGTAAGATTTACTTCCCTTTAATATCTTCATTGCAAGTGGTTCTATTTTTTATTTTTTAATGGTGTAACCAATTTACGAGAAACAAAGCTTCCAAAGCGGACACAACGATAATCAGTTGAAAACACATTTTAACTCCATTGCTACTCCAGCCATAACATGATCGGTGAAAATGCATTCACCTAAGAAAGAAACCATCAGATTTAGTTCAATCTTTTTAATCAACCCCCTCCCCCAAAATCCAGCTTCTACCGTCCCCTAATTTTTGACGAGCTAGCTACTGATTAAGAAATAAACTAGATATTTGGAGCCTGTGGACATTTTCAGAAGAAAATAATAAGTAGGCAGTCCTAGCAAGTAGAAGTTACTACACATTTCGATACATCTAATGCTTCTAAAAGACAAAAGCGCAACAAAAAAACATGACACGGTTAACCGGGCTTGAAGTGCAAAGCAAGAAGTGCAATGCACATGGAGAATTAAAAATATCAAAAAAGTAAATGAATTTAGTTCTTTAATGATCAAATTGTAACTAAAATGACTAATTTCAATATCCAACATACAATTTATGCCAATATTAATCCAACTCCTAAAAGTTGAGATTCAAAAATTCGCTTCTCGTTGGGATCACTTTGTGCGTCATTGGGTGAAGTAATACTTCTCTAAAAGACATGTCCTCGCCCAAAAAACACTTCGCTTCGAATCGCTTCATCACTTTAAACGGAGAAGTGATGGCTTTTAATGACACTGCTTAAATCCAGACTCAAGAAAATGAAAACAAGGACAGAAAGCCTCTCTAAGTAATTTAGAATAAAACCATTTCCTTCACAAACCAGATGAATGAACATAACAATCTGCACAATATAATACATTATTAATGCGGTTTAAATTTGAGGAATATTTTCTGTCTGAGTATGAAAGGAAAAGAAGTAATAAAGAGGCATTAATGAAGAAGTGCATACTGTAAAATCCATTAGTTCACATGGTCTTAATTTAAGTGCTGCTCCCTCCCAAAATTAACCCCCCACCCCCACCCCGTTTCTTATATGCAAAGAAAGCAAAAGAATAATAGAAAAAGGCACAAAAGGAAGGAATTAACCCTATGCTTGAAAACTATATAAGGGAAGGTAAAAGAAAGAAAAAAGTATAAACTTCAAGACTTGATTTTCCTAGGGGGAAAATAAGTTAAAAATAATGATTTGCCTTTCCAGCAAAATAGATGTATCAGGATATGACTGATACAAACTTTCTTAAACCATAGATGCCATGTACTGAGTTTAAAACAAAATATTCACACAATCAGTACTCTTCACAAATATAAAGACATAACCTCTCTAAGAATAGCTTGTTATCGCGCCATAACATAATGAATTGACAAAATAAAAAAATTCATCGAATCATTTAAACTTAACAAAAAACAAGTACAAAGAAAAAGAACACGCTACAAAATAAAGCAATGCCACATAGAGAAATGCCACAAACCAACTACATACCGAGCCCTAGTTTCTTTGTCCTTAATTTTCAGAGAGTAATCCAGCGGAGTTTACCCCAAATCTACACAATACAACCCTTTGCGGAATAACCTAAATAGAATGAGGACATAATTGTACATAATTACAGACCCCGAATTCAAGGGAAATCAAAGGGGTTTAGGGAAATTAAGAAAACCCTAAACCTAGGGAAATAGAACAAGAATTGGAGCCAATTAATAACGGGACTTACCACTGCTGTCTAAAAGTTCATAGTCCATATACTAAGAAACTAAGAACAGAACTCCAGATCTTCANTAAATATCCGAGATGCTAATATCCGAGATGCTAATATCCGAGATAAATATCCGAGATGCTAATAGTGCATCTTTTGATTGGCCCACACAAACACACTGCTGTCTAAAAGTTCATAGTCCATATACTAAGAAACTAAGAACAGAACTCCAGATCTTCAAAATGGATCTCAAGAACGCTTCAGAATTTGACGAATCTCTAGGAAAATGAAACGGCTGACGGAGAAAAAATTGTTGCTTTTCTTATGTGAAGCTGAAACAAAGCACAGATTCGACGGACGGACGGACAATTATGAACCAACAAGAAAGAGAGGATTGGGTTGAATTGAAGAGAAAGATAAAAAGATTTAAAGGGGATGGGAATTTATAGATGTAAAGGCTAAACCTCAGGTTGGAATAAGCAAAAAGAAAAAGAAAAAGAAAATGTAGAACAAGAAACACAAACTTTTGATGCTTTTTCTTTGAGGAGAAAAGACATATTATTCTCTTGAACTTTTTAAGAATAGAATAAATATCACCCTAAAATTAGATAATCAAATTTTAGTAGACACAAAAATACATGCACTTGTGTTTATTTCATAACTAGTTATGTTGTCCGCGCTTCGCGCGGTCGTACATATCTCTTTGTAATGTTTGTTGATATAGAAAGATAAAAAAATTGTAGCAAAATTCTATAAAACAAATATATTTATAGCAGAAGACATACATATGTAATATTAAAAAAGCCCAATATGTAAGGAAAAATTACATAGAAAAGAATAAACATAAAAAATCCAACTGAAAGTATCACATAGAAATAAGTATTCGGCTTCTTCTTTTTCTGAGTGTTCTGGTACCTATACATTAGTGTTCCATATAAAAATAAAAATTAATAACCATGCCGGATCACTTTTACATCAAGTGCATAATAGGATAATATGAGAGTAATTCTTTTTCCTTTATAATATCAGCAAAAGAGAATCCAAGAACACTGTGCAGCTCTAGGCTGTTTAGCACAATCATAACCAACTATTATTAGATATAATACCCAATAAAATATGAAACATGTGTATCTTCAAGCACAACACAATTACATTTTGTTTATTATTTGACCAGTTTAGTAGTGAGCCTTTGTCATTCCAAATCAACAGCATAGACGAAGTTTATATTCCCTTCACTTCCAATATATTGCATTGTGTAACATGGTTCACATGGTCCTTATTTTGAAATATGCTGAAATCAAAAAAGGAAACTATAGTTAAAGCTTTTGCACACAAATGTCATATATCATTGATAGACATAAATCATGGATCCTTCACACTACTCAGATTTAACCATAGAAGCATTTTTAGTGTCGTTGCAAATCTTCCCTTGTTCCCTTTGGAGTTGTTAACTTGCATACACCGTTCCCCCTGATATCTTCATAACTATGGCATTTATGACGCTATGAGAGCTTTAATACTTGAGTACGGGTACTCCTATCCGCTCTTAACACTTATGTTTTTCAAGGCAAAGGCATATGTTAACTCGTCAGCTGCTGCCTGGGATTGCTGGGGACTTGTAACTCAATTTTCTGAAAAAGTAAGAGAAGACGTGTTATATGAGGGACTTTAAAAAATAGAGCACTAAGAACATTTTTAGAATAGAAAGAAGTTGTTACTCATCACCATTATGTTCAAAGGTTCTAATAAGATCTTAACCGGTTTATTTGCTTTGCAAAACATCTTGATCAGAACTTAAACAGTATTCATCAATAGGAAATAAATGTCGAGTATTTTGATATCAACATTCAGTAATAGACAGGGTACTGATTCATTAACTTCTTCAAGGTTACAAAACTCATGTTCTCCATGAAAACTCATGTGCTCCATTGAATCATGGTGTGGGGATCAGCGCATCAGTTGCATAGCAGATGAATGCAAGTTCAAATATTTAAATGAAATGAGGTAAAAATAAATTTTTAATAAGATTTAATTTACTTTGCCGATCCACATTAAGGATGAATCATGAATATAAGATCAAACTGTATTTTGTTACTTCATGCAAGAACACTGGAACTCTGCTTGATAACAGGTTTAATGAAATGATATAGGCAAATACGAGATAATGTGACCTTATTTCATCGTGCTTCTTAATTATGTTTTCGTCAAAATAATGAATCAAATTTGATCTGCTCACATGATGCATTTCTGCAATCCCTTATGGCGATCAAGAAATTTTAGTACATCTTATAAATTTTATTATCATACATTCAAAGGAAAACAATTGTCTTGAGATTTTCAGGGAAAGAAGTTAAGCCCATAGCAGTAACTTGTTTTTCTCTTTCGATTAAACTCATGACAGTAAATTAAGACAAAATGGTCTTCAAAACAATCCCATACTAAAAATATCAAATGACCCCTTTCCAATATATATATATATATATATTGGTGATGGAAAGAAGTATAGTGATAACTCCTAAGGATCCGATCTAGGCTAAAATGTTACTATCATTTTAACCTTCAAAGTCTTTGATGGTGACCGGAGCCTCAGTGAAAGACTCAATACGAGCAATACTTTCGCAACCAAACCAAGTAAATACATCAGTTTATAAAGGAATTTAGTTGTTAGAACTTCTGGTTCTTAAAATCATGTCTAAAAGTTTATGTTTCAAATGTAGGTTTTTTCCTCTATTTAAAATAAATTGTGCCAAACTTGTGTTTGTTTTTTTAGTTTCTAAAGTTAGGGGAACTTTGTACTACGGTTATTCACAATACTCTAACAGAGAAGCATGGTCACTGATCACACAAAAACCTAGCCATTACATGATTACCATAAAACCGGAAGAACAAAGACATCAAAGTTATTTCATACGAAAACTAATAATTGTTAAGAGAAGATCATAGTTGTTACTATATTTATATTTATTCAGAGAATGTCAATACCTGATGCAGAGGTAGCAAACATCTTATGTCTATAAGGTTCTTTAAAGGTAAGAAAAATATGGACTGCTAACAACAATATTGATCATAGAATAATGAAGGAAAAGAATTAAACTTAGTTTATTGCTTACGTGAATGAGTGTCCTGAAGCACTTTCCCCTTATTTTTGTACTACCCACTTTGCTCCAATTAAACCTGTTTGTTTCAATAGCACGAATCGAATCAGCATTTATATAAGTATGTCTGTAGAAGACTGGAATATAATCCTAATAAAATGATAAACAAAAAGACAGTCAGATAGAGCAAATATAAAGGCCTTAAGATAGTTCAAAGAGGAAAACCTAAGGTTCAGGAAGAAAAGCTTCAAAGAACAGAAGAAGAGAAGTTACGTCTTCTGTATACTTCAAATATTCATTGTTTAGTTACAGCAAGTTGTTAGTTCCCTTTACCGTATCCCTCTGATCATTCCGGCCCCTTCGATTTGTCATCATTATGTGCAGCATTCCATCGTTTATTACCACATGAAAAGGGAATCCTCTTACAAGGAAAATTGATCTTTCGCACAGATTTGGAGTTGGTTTTCCACGCAGGGTATTTAGGGCTTTTGATAGCGACCTTTCGACTGCTAAACGGTTGTGAATTACTAAAATACATAATGAGTTCTGTAAACGGTGTGCCTTTTCAGCAGAAGAAAGATATATGTTTTTAAAAATTTTAATGCAAAAAAAGAGGAATTAGATAAATTATCATTATAATTGAAGAGATGTGCCACGTCCCTGGTCAATGGCCTTCTATTATATAGATATATAGATTTTTTAATTTGTTTCTCTTTCTTTTCCTTTATTACATTCTTATCCTATTACATTTTCTTTTTTTCTTTTTTTTCATTCGTTTTCACATTTAAAGTTTTCAACAGTTCATAAAGATTCATTTTTTGATTTAGTTCCTTGTTTGATTAGAGTCTGCGTAAATGGGTTTGTTGTTTTCTTCACATTCTTATTTCATTCTTTTTTTTCCTTTCTCTTTTCTCTTCTTCATTATGTCTCTTACTACCAACCAACGTGAACAACAAAGATTCATCAATGTTCTTCAATTAGCCGCTAATCTACCTTTTTCTTTTTTCTACTGCTGTACTAGGCTACCTTTAAATGATTATTATGGTAGAGGGTTTTGTGATGATGAATCCGATTAGTATTTGTGGGTGGCGTAAAAATAGTTGATATAATTAAAAGGTGAGAGATATGAGTGTATGTGTATCTGCTGAATTAGAAGAAGGCTTTTCGGTTAAAATTTTAATAAGTTCACTCCGGCATGGAGAAAACTTTTTGGTGATAGCTTTTTCCCCCAAATTTGAGTGTGTATTGCTTTTGCATATGAATAAATTCTTTTAAAATATGACTGTGTGTGAAAGAAAAAGAAAAAAAAAAGAAAGAAGATTAACATAATAAATTGAAGAAGAAAGATGAGAAAAAGTCATCGGCGGGTAATGTTGTTCGACGGTACGGTGAAGACATGAAGTAGAGAAGAAAAGAAAAGAAGACAAAGAAAAAGAAAAAGTAAGAATTATATATTTAATTCAAATAAATTAAGAAAGCAATTTTTTTTATAAACTAAAATTATAATTTTTTGCTTCTCACTCTCTCAAGTAGAGTGTAATACACACACATCTGCCACATAAATCATATAAATAATTCTACTCTAAAATAGCTCGAGAAGGGGAAGAGGGGTAATAGGACGCTGTGTAGTTGAAAATTCGGCCTTTGTTTAGGAGTACTTATGTCTTTTGTTTTTTCCTTCAAATTTATGGTGCTTTCTAGGAAGAAAATTTTAGCCTTTGTTTTAAACAGTGTTGAAAGTGTTTCTGGAAAAACATTATCATATTATTGATGATTCTTTTTAATTTATGCAAAAACTAAATAGTAACTACTTCAAATGAAAAAAAGTGTGCCCTACAAGCCTACAGGGCTCAACTACTTGCTCTTTTTATTAAGGTTCTGAGACTTATTGATGCCTATTGTCGAAGCTATATTTGGTCTGCTAATAACAGTATCACTAAGAAGTTTTTGGTATCATGGGAAAATGTATGTACTCTTAAATCTATTGGAGGCTTGAACCTAGTAAACATTCAGTTGTGGAGCAAAGCTTCCATTGCAAAAGTATGCTGGGATCTGGCAAATAAGCAAGACGGGCTTTGGATCAAATGGATCCATTCCTTCTACATCAAAGGTCAGCAATTTACACAGATGGCAGTACCTCAGCAAGCTTGTTGGATGATTCGACAAATATTTAATGCTAGAGGAACTTTGACCCAAATGCAAGGACGTAATACTGGAAGAGCTTGATCAAACACATCTATTTACAATTGCTGGGAAATAGACCTCGAGTGTCTTGGAAGCGCTTAGTGTTCCAAAACAATGTCAGGCCTAAAGCACAGTTTACCATGAGGATGTTATTACAAGACATGCTTCTCACTACATATAGGCTACCACAATGGGGGATGGCTGTAGATTCACAATGCATTATATGCCACGATTATGATGAGAGCAAGGAACATTTATTTGTCAAATGTGCATTTGCCCAGAACCTTTGGAGTAAGATCAGGCGCTGGATGCAACAGGATTATAGACTAGTAGCTACTTGGGAATAACATTTCCAATGGACACTTCAGAATGCCAATGGAAGATCCAAAAGAGCCAAAGTCTTTTGAATGGTTTATGCAGAAGTTTCGCATGTCATTTGGATAGAAAAGAACATGGGGATATTTGAAAGGGGGAGTAGAGATTGGACTACTATTGCATGAGAGTTAGCCTACATCTGCAACATTAGAGCTTATGTTGATGTATATAGCTTAGTACAAAATTTTATTCTTGATTGATTTTTAGTATGCATATTGTTGGGCCCATGCCCATGTTGTCCAGTCAAAGACCCAATGGCCTAATCCTATTCTCTTTTGGTTTCCATTCCTATTCGGAATTGAATTCGGTTTTTTCCTATTTAGAGTTGGTTTTGGCTTTAAAAGAAAGCACCAGTCATTATCTATAAATAGGACAACCTTGAAAAATTATTCTATGCTCATTGGTACAAGTCTTTGAAAGACTTTAGTACATAAGAGTGATTTTTGAGAGAGTTTTCATCCAGAGAGAAAAGAGAAGAAAAAGTATTTATTTTGCTGCTGATTTTTTTCCTGACCATCCAATTTCAAATCACATTTTTTGATTAGTTAACCATTGGATCGAGCTAAAATTTTGACTGAGTGTTTGTAACATCTTGATTTGATTTGAACGGTGGAGATTAGATTCAGACGCTCGTAGCATCCAATTTCGAGCCCCGAACAACAACTCTATTTTTCTGGCTTCTCCTCTTTCTTCAATTGTTTGTTATTGCTCTTGTTGCTATTGTTGCTCTGTGTTTGATATTTGTTGTGTAGCAAATCTGGAGAATTTTTGTAACCCTCTTATTGTTACAGTGGAGCCTTTTGTATCTTTGTGATACCGTGGTTTTTACCTTCGATTTGAAGGTATTCCATGTTAAAATTTGGTATTCTTTATCTTCTTTATTTTTGGGTTAGCCTCTTCCTCGACATAACAGTGGTATCAGAGCCTTGGTTATTTATTTGGGTTTTTATAAAATAGAGGCGAATATGAGCAAGATGGTATATTTGAATGGGTGCAATTATAATGTTTAGAGAAGCAAGATGAAAGATTTGTTGTTCGTGAAGAAGATGCATCTACCCATTTTTGCAACTCATAAACCCAAGAGTATATCTGATAAAGATTGGGATTTCGAGCACCAGCAAGTATGTGGATATATACGATAATGGGTTGAAGATAATGTTCACAACCATATTGTAAATGAGACACATGTGAGATCATTGTGGGAAAAGTTAAAGACTCTTTATGCTTCAAAGCCTGGGAACAACAAGTTGTTCCTACTAAAGCAATTGATGACCTTTAAATATAATGAGGGAAGTCCTATCCTTGATCATATAAATGATATTCAGGGTGTCCTTGATCAGCGGTCTGGAATGAGAGTTAATTTTGATGATGAGATACAAGGACTCTGGCTTCTTAATACTCTACCAGACTCTTGGAAAACTCTTCGTGTTTCTTTGACAAATTCAGCTCCTGGAGGTAAGGTAACCATAGAATATGCCAAGAGTGGTGTGTTGAACAAGGAAGTAAGGAGAAAATCTCAGGGTTTATCCTCACAAGTAGATATCTTGGTTATAGAAGATCGGGGGAGAGATAGAACAAGAGATTCGAGGAATAGAGGTAAAAGTAGAAGTAAGTCAAGGTCCAAATACCATAATATTACGTGCAACCACTGTGCCAAGAAAGAGCATATCAAAAGGTTCTGCCACAAGTTGAAGCAAGACATTAGAGAAGGAAAGATAGTTGAAAATAACGAGAATAATGTTATTGCTATTGTTCGAGATGGCCTTCTTTTTTCTTATGATGAAAACGTCATCAATTTGGTATCCCATAAGACGAGTTGGATAGTAGATCCTGGAGCTACCTCACATGTCACACCAAGCAAATATTTTTTCTCATCTTATACTCTTGTTGACTCTGGAGTGTTAAAGATGGGCAATATTAGTGAAGTTAAGGTGTTTAGTATTGGTACAGTTTGTTTGAAAACTAATAATAGTTCAACGTTAGTTTTTCAAAATGTCAAGCATGCTCCAGACTTTCCTTTCAATTTGATCTTCGCAGGAAGATTAGACGATGAAGGTTACCATAATACCCTCTTTAATGGCCAATGGAAGCTCACTAAGGGCTCATTAGTAGTGGCTCGAGGAGTCAAGTCTTCTCATTTATATGTGACACAGGGCTCTATTCTAATGACTCTATAAATCTGGTGAAAAGTGACACTTTATCAGGATTGTGGCATAGAAAATTGAGTCATATGAGCGAGAGGAGGATTACTTGTTTGGCTAAGAAACGTTTGCTTTCTGGAGTGAAACAAGCAAAGCTGAAAAGGTGTATCCATTGTCTAGCTGGCAAACAGAAAAGGGTTTTCTTTCATAACCATCCTCCTTCAAGAAAGCCCGAATTATTGGAGCTAGTACACTGTGATTTGTGTAGTCCTTTTAAAGTAAAGTTAAAAGGTGATGTACTTTACTTTGTCACCTTCATTGATGATCATTATCGTAATCTCTAGATGTATCCTTTGAAATCTAAAGATCAAACACTTGGCATGTTTAAGGAATTTCAGGCCTTAGCTGAGAGACAGACGGGGAAGAAATTAAAATGTATTCGCACCGACAATGGTGGTGAATATTGTGGTCCCTTTGATAACTATTGCAAGGAATAAGAAATTTGTCATCAGAAAACTCTGCCAAGACGCCTCAATTGAATGGTTTGGCAGAGAGAAAGAATAGAACTCAAGTTGAGAGAGTTAGATTCTTGCTTTCGGAGTCTAAACTTCCAAATGCATTTTGGGCAGAAGCACTTAATACTGTTGCTTATGTTATCAATTTATCTCATGTTGTTGCTTTGGATGGTGGTGTCCCAGACATAGTTTAGTTTGCCAAAGATATTTTTTATGATCACCTGAGAGTTTTTGGGTGTAAAGTTTGTGTGCATGTTCCTAAAGATGAGAGGTCAAAACCGGATGTCAAAACTAAGCGATGCATCTTTATCGATTATGGTCAAGATGAGTTTGGGTGTCATTTTTATGATCCAGTTGACAATAAACTTATTAGAGTCATGATGCAATATTCTTTGAAGACCAGACTATTGAAGATATTGACAAAGCTGAGAAGATAGATTCTCAGAGTAATGAGAGCTTAGTTGATATTGATCCAGTTTCTATTGCCAAGGAACCTATTGCACATGAAGGAACCCAAGAAATTAATGAAGAAAGTGATCAAGATCAAAATGATCACCATGATGTAGATGTTATGTATGCTCCAATTGATGAAGTTGTGATTGATCATCAGCCAATTTCTACTCGGGTAACTACTTCGAATGCTCCTGAGACCTCTCTTAGGAGACCTAAAGGGAGAAGCAAAAATCCATGCGCTATCCTTCTGATGAGTATGTACTTTTGACTGACATGGGAGAACCTGAGAGCTATGATGAAGCCATGCAATATACTCACAAAGATCAGTAGATAGAATCCATGGAAGATGAGATGAAGCCACTCTATGAGAATGGAACATATGAGTTAATAAAATTGCTGAAAGATAAGAGAGCTTTATCTAACAAATGGATATTCATAATAAAGCAAGATAACCATACCTCTGCGCCTAGGTACAAGGTGAGGTTATTTGTTAACGGTTTTGACCAGAAGAAAGGAGATGACTTTGATGAAATTTTCTCCCCTGTTGTGAAGATGTCTTCTATTCGTGTGGTTCTAGGCTTAGCCGCGAGTCTAGATTTAGAGGTTGAGCAGATGGATGTCAAGACTGCTTTTCTTCATGGTGATATAGATGAGGAGATTTATATGGAGCAACCTGAGAGTTTTGTAACTAAGTAAAAAGAAAACTATGTCTGCAAATTAAAAAAAGCATGTATGGATTGAAACATTCTCCAAGACAATGGTATTTGAAGTTTGAATCTGTCATAAAAAAATAAGGGTATAAGAAAACTTCTTTAGACCACTGTATATTCTTCCAGAAATTCTCTGATGATGATTTTATTATCTTATTGCTTTATGTGAATGATATGCTTATTGTTGGCAAGAATAAATCTAGAATTGCAGTCCTTAAGAAGCAGTTGAGCAAATCGTTTGCGATGAAGGACTTGGGGCCAGCAAAGAAAACTTTGGGCATTCAAATCCACCGACACAGAGATAGAAATGAGTATTTTTGCCCCAAAAGCAATACCTTGAGAAGGTACTCAAGAGGTTCAATATGATATATGCAAAAATGGTTAGTACTCCTCTTGCTAAACACTTTACACTAAGTATTAGTCAGAGTCTCGTATTCTTTACTCTTCTGGCGTTAGTAGCTTGATGTATGCTATGGTTTGCACTAGACCAGATATTGCACATGTCGTTGGTACCGTGAGTAGGTTCCTTTCTAATCCTGGAAAGAAACATTGGAATGCAGTAAAATGGATATTAAGGTATTTGAAAGGTACCACAGATTTGAAGCTGTGTTTTGGCAGTGAAAAGCCTGAACTTGTTTGTAACACAGACTCTGATTTAGGAGGTAATCTTGATAATTCAAGATCCACTTCCGGTTATTTGATCACTTTTGCAGGGGGAGCAGTTTCTTGGCAATCTAGACTACAGAAGTGCATAGCTCTATCCACCATAGATGTCGAATATATTGCTGCCACAGAAGGTGCCAAAGAACTATTATGGATGAAGGAGTTTATTAATGATCTTGGCTTTGAGCAACCAATGTACATCTTATTTTGTGATAATCAGAGTCCTATCTGTCTCACCAAGTACTCCAGTTTTCATTATAAGACCAAACATATAAATAGAAAATATCATTGGATAAGAATGGCTGTGGAAGAGAAATTATTTGAGTTAAAAAGATACAGAATGATGAAAATCCTTTGGATGTTGTCACGACCCGGAATTTCCACCGTCGGGACCGTGATGACGCCTAACAGTTCCCTTGCTAGGCAAGCCAATGTTAGAGAATCATTAAATCAAATCCTTATTTCCATTCAGTAAATAACAATAATTAGCTAAGATGAAATATAATAAGTGTGAAATAATATAAACACTTCCTTAATTACTACCACCCGAATCTGGAGTCATAATTCACGAGCATTCTAAAATTTACTACAAGCAATAGTCTGAGAGAAATACAACTGTTTGAATGAAAGGAACAGTAAAACATAAAATATAGACGGGGACTTCAAAGTCTGTAAACGCCGACAAATCTACCTTGAGCCTCCAGATAGCGGGTCTAACAGCTAAAATCTCGATCAACCCGAGTCGGTACCAAAATCTGCACAAAATGTGCAGATTGCAGTATCAGTACAACCGACCCCATGTACTGGTAAGTGTCGAGCCTAACCTCGACGAAGTAGTGACGAGGCTAAGGCAAGGCACTTACAAATCAACCTATGCAGTTTAACAATGTATATACAAATAACAGTAGTGAAGAATTAGACAGGAGATATCGGGAGGGGGAAACATGCTGGGGGAAATACGAGATAAAGAACTACAGCAGAATGATAAATGGAACAACCAATATTTTATGAATCAACAAGAACACGAATACAGTAAAGGAAAAATGCACGACATCACCCTTCGTGCTTTTACTCTCAATCTCACCATAAAATCAATAGAAACGGCACGACATCACCCTTCATGCATTAACTCTCATATCATGGCACGATATCACCCTTCGTGTATTAACACTCACAATATGGCACGGCATCACCTTTCGTGCTTTTACACTCACAATATGGCACGACATCACCCTTCGTGCATTAACACTCACATTATGGCACGACATCACCCTTCGTGCATTAACACTTTCCCTTACCATAATGCAATGCATAAATAACGACAGGGAGATAGAATAACAAGTACAAGCCTTACTTCAACATTTGGTTCCACAATATAAATCTCAACTTTGAAATAAATTCTAAATTTTCACCAGAAAATCCCTAAACATGATAGGAACGGTCAATTTAAGAACACTAGCATAAACACGTAGCAATTAGGCATAGGAAAGAGACAATATAAGAAAAACAGGAGAAAACAGGGAAAACAAGTAAGTTGGCGGCGCATAAGTACTCGTCACCTCACATATACGCCGCTCATATGAATTTCACATAAAACATAGTCTGGGGTTCCTAATTCCCTCAAGTCAAAGTTAGACACAACACTTACCTCGTTCCGAAGGCCACTCAATACTCAATCATAACTTTTCCTCTAGAATTCACTTCCAAACCACTCGTATCTATTCAAAAATGACTCAATAATATCAAATATTGCTAAATGAATCAATTATATTGCATAAATTAAATTTCTCAAATTTTCCTCCAAAAAGTCAAAAACTCGACCCCGGGCCCACTTGGTCAAAACCCGAGGTTCGGACCAAAATTTATTTACCCATTCACGCCTGAGCCCGAATATGTAATTGGTTTTGGAATCCGACCTCAAATTGAGGTCTAAATCCCCAAATTTCTGAAATCCCTAGTTCCTACCCTAACCCCTAATTCTATCATGGAAACTCTAGATTTTAGGTTGATAATTCATAAAATGTAATGGGTAATTGAAATAAAATGGGTTAGAATCACTTACCAACACTTTGGGGAAGAAAATAAATCTTGAAAATCGCCTCTAGCCCGTTTGTTTTATGAAAAGTGGGAAAAATGGCTTAATCCGGTGTTGGATTCTGTTTTAGTGTTGGGCAACAGTGTGCATGGCGTTCGCGAGGCCATTGTCGTGTTCGCGAAGAGCATTGGCTGCCAAGCCTTCGCGTTCGTGAGATACTGTTCGCGTTCGCGTAAGCTACCCCCTGGCCTTCGCATTCGCGAGACATTGCTCGCGTTCGTGATGAAGGAAAGAGTGACTCCCCCCCCCAATGCCTAACACTACGCGTTCGCGAAGGGTAATGCCCCCATCGCTTCACGTTTGCGACCAAGCCTTCGCGTTCGCGAAGAAAATTCTGGCCTCATCAGCTTACTCTTCGCGTTGGCGGGAGTACCTTCGCGAACGCGAAGAAGGACATGCCAGAACACCTGCTGCAACAAAATACCAGATTTTTCCAAGTCCAAAACATCCCGTGGCCCATCCGAAACTCACCCGAGCCCTCGGGGCTCCAAATCTAACATGCACACAAGTCTAAAAATATCATACGAACTTGCTCGCGATCAAATCGCCAAAATAACACATAAACCTACGAATTTAGCACCAAATCAAATGAAATTCTCAAGAACACTTTAAAATTCTTATCTTCTCAACTGGACGTCCGAATCACGTAAAATCAATTTTGTTTCTCATCAAATTTCACAGACAAGTCTTAAATATCATAATAAACCTGTACCGAGATCCGAAACCAAAAATACGGACCCGGTACTAACAATGACAAACATCACTCAATTCTTAAAAACAAATAATTTTCAGACTTTTAATTTTCATCAAAAATTCATAAATAGAGATAGGGACCTTCGAATTTGATTCCGGGCATATGCTTAGGTCCCATAATTCGATACGGACCCACCGGGACCGTCAAATTATAGATCCGGGCCCGTTTACCAAAAATATTGATCAAAGTCAACTAAAATTAACTTTTAAGGCAAAAAATCTTATTTTCATAAATTTCTAACATAAAAGCTTTCCAGAAACACACCCGGATTGTGCACGCAAATCGAAGAGGGTAAAATGAGACTTTTAAGGCTTAAGAGCGAAGAATCGAGTTCTAAAATATAAGATGACCTTTTGGGTCATCACATTCTCCACCTCTAAAACAACCGTTCGTCCTCGAACAAACATAGAAAAGTACCTGAGCGGGTGAAAAGTTGGGGATATCTACCTCGCATATCGGACTCGGACTCCCAAGTAGCTGCCTCAACAGGCTGACCTCTCCACTACACTCGAACTGAAGGGTAACTCTTTGATCTCAACTGGCGAACTTGTTGGGCTAGAATAGCCACCGGCTCCTCCTCGTAAGTCAAATCCTTATTCAACTAGACAGATCTGAAATCTAAACACATGGGACGGATCACCGTGATACTATCGAAGCATGGACATATGGAATACCGGATGAACAACTGCTAAACTAGGCGGCAATGCAAGCCTGTAAGCCACCTCTTCTACCCTCTCTAGAATGTCAAAAGGTCTGACATACCTAGGTCTCAACTTTCCCTTCTTTTCGAACCTCATTACACCCTTCATGGGTGATACCCGAAGAAATACTCTCTCCCCGACCATAAATGCAACATCACAAACTCTACGGTCAGCATAACTCTTCTGCCTGGACTGAGCTGTGCGAAGTCAATCCTGAATAATCCTGACCTTATCCAAGGCATCCTGTACTAAGTCTGTGCCCAACAACCGAGCCTCCCCCGACTCGAACCACCCAACCGGTAATCGGCATCGCCTACCATATAATACCTCATAGAGAGCCATCTGAATACTCGACTGGTAGCTGTTGTTGTAGGCGAACTCTGCAAGGGGCAAGAACTGATCCCACGATCCTCTAAAGTCTATAACACATGCGCAGAGCATATCCTCCAAGATCTGAATGGTGCACTCGGACTGCCCGTCCGTCTGAGGATGAAATGATGTGCTCAACTCAACTCGTGTGTCCAACTCACGCTGTACTTCCCTCCAGAAGTGCGAGGTGAACTGCGTACCTCGATCAGAAATGATATACACGGCCACACCGTGAAGACAGACGATCTCACGAATGTAAATCTCTGCCAACCGCTCCGAAGAATAGGTAACCGCCACAGGAATGAAGTGCGCTGACTTGGTCAGCCTGTCCACAATGACCCAAACTGCATCGAACTTCCTCTGAGTCCATGGGAGTCCAATAACAAAATCCATAGTGATACGCTCCCAATTTCACTCAGGAATCTCTAACCTCTGAAGTAAACCACCAGGTCTCTGATGCTCACACTTTACCTACTGGCAATTTAGGCACCGAGCTACATATGCAACTATTTCTTTCTTCATCCTCCTCTACCAATAATGTTGCCGCAAGTCCTGATACATCTTGGCGGCACCCGGATGAATAGAATACCGGGAAATGTGGGCCTCCTCAAGAATCAACTCACGAAGTGCATCCACATTAGGCACACAAATACGACCCTGCATCCTCAAAACTCTGTCATCTCCAACAGTAACCTGCTTGGCACCACCGTGTCGCACTGTGTCTCTAAGGACAAGCAAATGAGGATCGTCATACTGCCGATCTCTGATACGCTCAAACAAAGAAGACCGAGCAACTGTACAAGCTAGAACACGACTGGGCTCAGAAACATCCAACCTCATGAACTGATTGGCAAGGGCCTGAACATCCAATGCAAGCGGTCTCTCTCCAACTAGAATATAAGCAAGGCTACCCATACTAGCTGACTTTCTACTCAAGGCATCGACCACCACGTTGGCCTTCCCGGGATGATACAATATGGTAATATCATAGTCTTTCAATAGCTCCAACCATCTCCTCTGCCTCAAATTGAGTTCCTTCTTCTTGAATAGATACTGCAAGCTCCGATAATCCGTGAATACCTCACATGGAACGCCGTAAAGATAGTGCCTCCAAATCTTCAGCGCGTGAACAATGGCCGCCAGCTCTAGATCATAAACAAGGTAATTCTTCACGTGAACCTTCAGCTTCCGCGAAGCATATGCAATAATCTTGCCACCCTGTATCAATACCGCACCCAGACCAATACGAGATTCGTCACAATATACTGTATAAGATCCTGAACCTATGGGTAATACCAATGTCTGTGTCGTAGTCAAAGCTGTCTTGAGCTTCTGAAAGCTCGCCTCACACTCGTCCGACCACCTGAACGGGGTACCCTTATGGGTCAATCTGGTCAACGGGACTGCTATAGATGAAAACCCCTCCACGAACCGATAGTAGTAGCTCGCCAAACCCAAGAAACTACGGATCTCTGTAGCTGATGTGGGTCTAGGCCAGTTCTGGACTGCCTTAATCTTCTTAGGATCTACCTAAATACCCTCTACTGATACAACGTGACCCAAGAAAGCAACTGAACTCAACCAAAACTCACATTTTGAGAACTTAACATATAACTGGCTATCTCTCAGAGTCTGAAGAACGATCCGAAGGTGCTGCTCATGCTCCTCTCGGCTGTGGGAGTAGACCAAGATATCATCAATAAACACAATCACAAAGGAATCCAAGTAGGGCTTGAACACCCGGTTCATCAAATCCATGAATGCTGCTGGGGAATTTGTTAGCCCAAATGACATAACTAGAAACTCGTAATGGCTACACCGAGTCCGAAAAGCTGTCTTAGGGACATCGGATGCCCTAATCCTCAATTGATGATAGCCATATCTCAAATCAATTTTCGAAAACACCTTGGCACCCTAAAGCTGATCAAATAAATCATCAATCCTCGGCAGTGGATGCTTGTTCTTGATGGTGACTTTGTTCAACTGCCGATAATCTATACACATCCTCATCGATCCATCTTTATTCTTCACAAACAACACCCTGCACCCCAGGGCGAGACACTAGGTCTAATGAAGCCCTTATCAAGCAAATCTTGCAACTGTTCCTTTAATTCTTTCAACTCTGGTGGGGCCATGCGGTATGGCAGAATAGAAATGGGTTGAGTGCCCGGAGCCAAATCAATGCAGAAATCAATATCCTTGTCTGGTGGCATCCTCGGAAGGTCTATAGGAAACACCTCTGGAAACTCACGAACAACTGACACTGAATCCATGGAAGGAACCTCCGCACTAGAATCGTAGACATAAGCCAAATAAGATAGACACCCCTTATCGACCATATGCCGAGCCTTCACATAAGAGATAACCCTGCTGGTAGAATGGCCAAGAGTCTCTTTCCACTCTAATCAAGGCAACCCCTGCAAGGCTAAGGTCACCGTCTTGGCGTGACAATCTAATATAGCATGATAAGGTAACAACCAATCCATACCTAGTATGACATCAAAATCAACTATATCAAGAAGTAGAAGGTCTACACGAGTCTCAAGACTCCCAACGCTGACCACACATGAACGATAAACACAATCTACAATAATATCATCCCCCACTAGTGCGGACACATACACATGAGCACTCAGAGAATCACGGGGCAGAACCAAATATGAAGCAAAATAGGATGACACATAGGAGTAAGTAGACCCCAGATCAAATAGAACTGAAGCATCTCTACTGCAAACTGAAACAATACATGTGATAACATTGCCAGATGATTCAGCCTCAGGCCTGGCTGGAATAGCATAACACCGGGGCTGGGCCCCACCACCCTGAACTACGTCCCTGGGACGGCCTCTAACTGGCTGGTCTCTACCTCTAACGGCCTAACCTCCACCTCTAACAGTCTGGCCTCTACCTCTGGCTACCTAACCCCTGATACCTCTAGCTGGCTGAGCAGGTGGTGCAGCAACTGCTGCCAGAACCATGGCACGAGAACTCTGATACTGTGAGTTGCCCGTTACCCGAGGGCAAAATCTAGCAATGTGCCTCGGATCAATACAAGTATAACATAACCTCGGCTGTTGTGACTGTTGACCTTGAAACTGACCCTGTCGACCTGAGTAACCACCCTGATAACTCTGGAGTGGAGGTGCACTAATAGGAGCTGGTGGTGCACTATAAGCTAGGTGGTCGGAATAAGGCATATGAGGACCACGACCACCTGAGGCACCGTGGGATTCCTGGAGTGCTGAATGAAACAGCCTGGGAGGATGGCCTCTACCAAAAGTACCCCTGCCTTTAGATGGGGCACCGCAAAACTCACCGGAATAACGAGTTATCTTGTCAGACCCCTGACCTCCCTGAGTAAGAACTATCTCTACTCATCTGGCGACATTAGCAGTCGCCTGAAAAGAAATCTCACTCCCACTTTTCTTAGCCATCTACAATCTGATAGGCTGAGCAAGTCCATAAATGAACCTCCTCACCCTCTCTCTCTCGGTGGGAAGCAGAAGAATAGCATGACGGGCCAAACCCACAAAACAGGTCTCATACTGAGTAACAGTCATACTGCCCTGCTGGAGACGTTCAAACTGACGGTGACGCTCATCTCTCAATGTGATAGGCAGAAACTTCTCTATGAAGAGTTGAGAGGCATGGTCCCAAGTAAGAGCAGGAGACCCAGCTGGTCTGGTCAGCAAATAATCTATCCACCATTTCTTGGCGGAACCAGTCATCTGAAATGCAGCAAAATCGACCCAATTGGTCTCTACTATACCCATGTTCCGTAAGACCTCGTGACAACTGTCGAGATACTCTTGGGGATCCTCTGAAGGGGCACCACTAAAGTGAACTGGAAAGAGCTTGATAAACTTGTCCAATCTCCATAAAGCCTCAGAAGACATAGCTGGCCCATCTCCGACCTTTGCCGCAATAACCGGCTGAACTACTCCGGCTGGTTGAGCTGCTGGAGCCTGATACTGGGGAGCTATCTGCTCCGGATCGGGAGTAGTGGGAGTCTGGGCTCCTCTTCCAGCATGAGAGACTGCTGGTGCCATGGGAAATGCGCCAGTCTGGGCCACACTCTCCATAAGGCCCACCAAATGGACCAAAGCGTCTTGAAGTACCAGGGTGGCAATGAACCCCTCCGGAACCTGAGCTGGTCCGGCAGGAACAGTCTGGGATGGAACCTCCTCGTTAAGCTCTATCTGAGGCTCCATAGCTGGGGCTGTTGCTCGAGCTCTAGACTGAACCCTGCCCCTACCTCGACCTCTGGCACGGCCTCGGCCTCGACCTCTGCCCCGCGTAGGAGCTGCCACTGGAGGCTCGGGCTGGTGCTCAGCTGAGGAAGCGGTACGTGTTCTCGCCATCTATGAGAGAACAAGAGTGAAGCGTTTAATCAGTATTTAGTAAACAACATCTCCCGACAGAGAAGAATAGAAGTGGAATTTATTCCTAAACTTCATAGCCTCTGGAAGATAAGCACAGACGTCTCCGTACCGATCCTCCAGACTCTACTAAGCTTGCTCATGAATCGCGAGACCTAGGCAACCTAGTGCTCTGATACCAACTTCTCACGACCCGGAATTTCCACCGTCGGGACCGTGATGGCGCCTAACAGTTCTCTTGCTAGGCAAGCCAACGTTAGAGAATCATTAAACCAAATCCTTATTTTTATTCAGTAAATAACAATAATTAGCTAAGATGAAATATAATAAGTGCGGAATAATATAAAAACTGCCCTAATTATTACCACTCGGATCTGGAGTCACAATTCACGAGCATTCTAAAATTTACTACAAGCAATAGTCTGAGAGAAATACAACTGTTTGAATGAAAGGAACAGTAAAACAGAAAAAATAAACGGGGACTTAAAGGTCTGTGAACGCCGACAGATCTACCTTGAGTCTCCGGATAGCGGGTCCAACAGCTAAAATCTCGATCAACCCGAGCCGGTACCAAAATATGCACAGAAAGTATAGAGTGCAGTAAGTGTCGAGCCTAACCTCGATGAATTAGTGACGAGGCTAAGGCAAGGCACCTACAAATCAACCTGTGCAGTTTAACAATGTATATACAAATAAGAGTAATAAAGAATTAGACAAGAGATATCGGGAGGGGGAAACATACTGGGGGAAATACGATATAAAGAACTATAACAAAATGATAACTGGAACAACCAATATGTTATGAATCAACAAGAACATGAATACAGTAAAGGAAAAATGCACGGCATCACCCTTCGTGCTTTTACTCTCAATCTCACCAAAACATCAATAGAAACGGCTCATCACCCTTCGTGCATTAACTCTCATATCATGGCACGACATCACCCTTCGTGCATTAACACTCACAATATGGCACGGAATCACCCTTCATACTTTTACACTCACAATATGACACGACATCATCCTTCGTGCATTAACACTCACATTATGGCACGACATCACCCTTCATGCATTAACACTCTCTCTTACCATAATGAAATGCATAAATAACAACCCCTAGATAGAATAACAAGTACAAGCCTTACTTCAACATTTGGTTCCACAATATCAATCTCAACTTTGAAATAAATTCTCAATTTTCACCAGAAAATCCGTAAACATGATAGGAACGATCAATTTAACAACACAAGTATAAACACGTAGCAATTAGGCATAGGAAAGAGACAATATAAGAAAAACGGGAGAAAACAGGGAAAACAGGTAAGTTGGCGGCGCATAAGTACTCGTCACCTCACATATACGCCGCTCACATGAATTTCACATAACAAATAGTCTGGGGTTCCTAATTCCCTCAAGTCAAAGTTAGACACAACACTTACCTCGTTCTGAAGGCCACTCAATACTCAATCATAACTTTTCCTCTAGAATTCACTTCCAAACCACTCGTATCTATTCAAAAATGACTCAATAATATCAAATATTGCTAAATGAATCAATTATATTGCATAAATTAAATTTTCCAATTTGTTTTCCAAAAAGTCAAAAAATCGACCCTGGGCCCACTTGGTCAAAACCCGAGGTTCAGACCAAAATCCATTTACCCATTCACCCCTGAGCCCGAATATATAATTGGTTTTGGAATCCGACCTCAAATTGAGGTCTAAATCCCCAAATTTTCGAAATCCCTAGTTTCTTCCCTAACCCCTAATTATATCATGGAAACTCTAGTTTTTAGGTTGATTATTCATAAAATGTAATGGGTAATTGAAAGAAAATGATTTAGAATCACTTACCAACACTTTGGGGAAGAAAATAAATCTTGAAAATCGCCTCTAGCCGTTTGTTTTGTGAAAAGTGGGAAAAATGGCTTAATCCGGTGTTGGATTCTGTTTTAAGTGTTGGGCAATAGTGTGCATCGCGTTCGCAAGGCCACTGTCATGTTTGCGAAGAGCATTGGCTGCCAAGCCTTCGTGTTTGCGAGACAGTGTTCGCGTAGGCTACCCCACCTGGCCTTCGCGTTCGCGAGACATTGCTCGCCTTCGCGATGAAGGAAAGACTGACTCCCCCTCCCCCCAGTGCCTAACACTACGCGTTCGAGATGAGCTTGTCGTGTTCGCGAAGGGTAATGCCCCCATCGCTTCGCGTTCGTGACCAAGCCTTCGCTTTCGCGAAGAAGAAAATTCTGGTCTCATCAGTTTACTCTTCGCGTTTGCGGGAGTGCCTTCGCGAATGCGAAGAAGGACATGCTAGAACACCTGCTGCAGCAAAATACCAGATTTTTTCAAGTCCAAAATATCTCATGGCCTATCCGAAACTCACCCGAGCCCTCGGGGCTCCAAACCAAACATGCACACAAGTCTAAAAATATCATACGAACTTGCTCGTGCGATCAAATCGCCAAATAACACCTAGAACTACGAATGTAGCACCAAATCAAATGAAATTCTCAAGAACATTTTAAAATTTCTATCTTCTCAACTGGACGTCTGAATCATGCCAAATCAACTCCGTTTCTCACCAAATTTCAGAGACAAGCCTTAAATATTATAATGAACTTGTACCGGGATCCGAAACAAAAAATACGGACCCGGTACTAACAATGCCAAAAATCACTCGATGCTTAAAAATAAATAATTTTCAGACGTTTAAGTTTTATCAAAAATTCATAACTCGAGTTAGGGACCTCCGAATTCGATTCCGGGCATACGCCTAGGTCCCATAATTGGATACGGACCTACCAGAACTATCAAATATGGATCTGGGCCCGTTTTTCAAAAATATTGACCGAAATCAACTAAAATTAACTTTTAAGGTAAAAATTCTTATTTTCATAAATTTTCAACACAAAAGCTTTTCGAAAATACGCCCGGACTGTGCACGCAAATCGAAAAAGTTAAAAATGAGATTTTTAAGGCTTAAGAGCGCAGAATCGAGTTCTAAAACATAAGATGACCTTTTGGGTCATTATAGATATGTTGACAAAAGCGGTGGTTGCAGATAAGTATGCATTTTGTAGAAAATTGGCAGACATAACGCCTGTCAATAGTTCCTCTACTTGAAGACATATTTGGCCCCTTGGCTGGAGGAGGAGTTTGTTGGGCCCATGCCCATGTTTTCCAGCTAAAGACCCAATGGCCTAATCCTATTCTTTTTTGGTTTCCATTCCTATTCGAAATTGGATTCGATTTTTATTCCTATTTAGAGTTGGTCTTGGCTTTAAGAGAAAGCACTACTCATTATCTATAAATAGAAAAACCTTAGAGAATTATTCTATGCTCATTGGTACAAGTCTTTGAAAGACTTTAACATATAAGAGTGGTTTTCAGAGAGCTATCATCAAGAGAGAAGAGAGAAGAAAAAGTGTTTGTTCTGACCAGCCAACTTCAAATCATGTTTTTTGGTTCTTTAAGAGTTGGATCGGATTGAAAGTTTGACTAAGTGTTCGTAACATCTTAATCTTTGATTTGAATGATGGAGATCGGATTTAGAGGCTCGTAGAATCCAATTTTGAGCTCCGAACAACAGCTCTATTTTTGTGGCTTCTCCTCTTTCTTCGATTGATTTATTGTTGCTATTGATGCTCCGTGTTTGGCACTTACTGTGTAGCCAATTTGGAGAACTTCTGTAACCCTCTTGTTGTTATAGTGGAGTCTTTTGGATCTTTGTGATCCCGTGGTTTTTACCTTCGATTTGAAGGGTTTTCCATATTAATATTTGGTGTTTATATCTTCTCTATTTTCGGGTTTGCCTCTTCCTTGATATAACACATGTTTATATAGGCTGAGTTATTTTTGTAATGAGATAGCTAGTTATGTAAGCGAAGCAATGACCTCGTACAGTTATACCGATGATTAATATAAAATGATTAATTACCAAAAAAAAAATTACATCAAATGTGATTTTCAGTAACTTTCCCCTCTAATGCCATAATATGAAAGAAGTTTCTGATTTTTTTTAAAATTATTGCAAAATTAAAAGTAAAATCTGAAGAAAATTTTCACCTAGTTTTAAAACACCTGTTGCTGCCTTAATGAAAATTAAGTGTAATTTATCGCACAATATTATAAGGATGTAACATTATATATTTAAGGGATGTTTCGATTCATTTTCTTTCGACTTCCCAGTGCCACCATAATAATAAAAAGATTGTATATGTTTAATTCTTTTTCTTTGAATTTAAAATTTAAAATTCTCTAGTGCATTAAATAATTTATGTAAAAAAATGGATCTCATATAGTCAAATAATTTCGAAGTTCAAACTATATTAATTAACGGCATGATTAGATTGTTAGGATATAAAAACGAACATGTTTGACAATCAATTTCTTTCTTTTGTTGGGGTATTAATTTATTTTCTCAACTTTTCTTTTTCAACAATTGAATATTAAACTTATAGAAGAATGAGACTTGAATGGGAGATCGGGAACATATTGCTTGTTATTATGTTTTTCTCTTCCTTTGTTACTTTAATGATTGTGCAATATACATAATTAACTTGTGTGACAACTTTGAAAATTTGATCATGCCCAACTATGCTTTATAAAAAGGACTAAGCGGTCGTTGCAAATATAATATCCGGTCTAAGAGTCCGGAGTCGAATCCCACAGAGAAACTAAGGTTTAGCTACAACTGTTTACTATTACTAAGAAGACAAGTTTGAACAAATTCTGAAATTATAAAGATTGAAATTTTATTTCTAACTAATTAACTAGCAAATTAAAATAGTAAATTAATAACTACTGATACTAAAGTTTGGAGACAAGATTAAGGAGAGGTCTAGAGTTATGATTTTTTCAATTGTCGGAATTCTCCCCGTTATATTTCCTATAATTTCGCCTAAGTATTCTCTACCGATCGTGAGTACTTCGGATGTCGTAATTCTATTCCGAGTAACTACCACGATTTACTAGACGTATTCTTCTGAACTACGCTAGCTGGCACTAGTGCATCGCTCACTAAGATCGCACCAAGGTTTCGTTATTCCTAATTCCACCTTTAAACCCTCTGTATTGATTTCTCACATACGTTAGGAGTGATGTTGCTCAACAACTACCTAAATATGTAACATTTTCCAAGCAATACACAATAAATAGGCACAGTCACTAGAGGGCCCTTCAATCAACTAAGATAATCACGTAGTTGAACAAGAAGAGAAAATCTAATGGCAAAATTATATTAAACGCAACAGAAAATCATAGGTTCTATCAAACTCTAGATAAAAAAGTTTAGCCACTCATAACCATACTAACAATCATGATAATAATTGAAGCATTGAAATACATATTAAGGAAGAACTGAAGAGAAAACTCTTGTGATTCGTTGCATCCAATTGTTCTCGTAGCCTTCTTGACTCTCCAATAATGTCTCTCCCTCTCTTAGACATGTTTAGGGCGTATTTATAGGCTAGAGTTGAAGTACTTGAGTTCAAATCCGGGTTAGAGTCCTTTAATTCGCACACGTTTGATCACTGGGCTATAGACCTCGCGAGGCCAGGCTTATAGCGTGGTCAACCTAGCTACAGAGCTGGCTACGGCTGGTCTGTGGCACGGTCAAGCTGGCTATAGAGCTAGCTATGTTTGGCCTGTAGCACAGTAAAGCTGGCTACAGAGCTGGCTATGCTTGGCCTGTAGCACAGTTTGGGTACTTAGTGTTTTGTGCTCTTTTCTTGCATTTTCTTCCTCTTTTCGTGCAACTTTCATTCAACTCTTTCTGCCGATACTCCTACACATAAAACAATATAACTTATCTCAAAGGTCGCACAATTAATCACTAAACCAACAAAATATAGGGCGAGTAATGTACTAAAAGTACAATTTTTTGGCCAAACATCAAATAAACGAAATAAAATGATTTTCATAAATTAACCACTAAACTTTAGTAGAAAATTAAGATGAATTTTGATTTTTGGACAGGTGTAATTTTTCTAACAATTAGCGCTAAACACTTGTCTTTTATGTTTACAAAAAAACAAAGAATAACATTAAAAGGGAATTAAATCTTAAATCGTCGCTAATAGTCCCCAAATCTACAAACTTGGGCTGGATTACCATCCACGAGGTGGTTGGTGGTAGGGATGTCAATGAATATTCGAAAACCGACTAAACCGACCGAATCGAATTTTAGGTTTCTTTTTAAGAAATCGTAGATTTTTATATAAATCTATAACCGCATCGATAATTAGGGTAGGTTTTTTATTTTATAAAAATAAACCGAAAAAATACCGAACTGTACCGAATAAATTTTACATGTGAAAAATATATTTATCTAGTAAGTTTAAAAATAATAATGCATTAAATTCTTCTTTGGGCCTTGGAATTATGCAAACTATTGCAAGCCAACAAGTAATTAAACTCAAAATACTAATTCCTAACAACTGTTATGCTACATCTACTTAAACTAAGTTAAATCAAGTATCTTTATTAGCAAGACACAAAGTATTCTAGCGATAATGAGTAGCAAACTACAATGTATTGAATATGTTTCCTTTCATATAATTTAGATTTATCTTTTTGAATATTTAATATTCTATAGAATTTATTCTTGAGTCCCAACTTGGTTAATATCTTTTCACTCGTATGATTTATATTTTTTTGCCTTTGATTGGTTTCTTTTACGTTGTTGTAGAATAGTTGATGGATCTATAATCTAGTCATCTTTTTTTTTTTTTAATTCTTCATCCTTTAAACAGTAAAAATATCTAGAGAGTTTTGCTAAGTCCTATAAAAGAACGTATGTTATTGCATTTTACTTCTGCTGGTGAATTTTACATGATATTTAAAAAATACCGAAAATTAACCGAAACGTACCGATACCGAAGAGAAACCGACATAATTGGGACGGTTTCGAAAAGTTTAATTTTGGTTATACATAATAGAATAACCAAAAAATTGGTATGGTAACAATTTTATAAAATAACTGGTCGAACCGAGTCATTGACTGGTGAGGATTTGTGCACAAAGACATCCTAGGTGATTGAAGTACTAGTCTCTTTAGGTTTCTTTTTTTTTTTGCCCAAATTTTATTTCCATATTAAAGAGTTAACTTAATTTAAATAGTTATGATTTATGAAACTGTTGCGAGTTTCAAATAGCAGCCGATCTTTACACAAATAGCCGTCCATATTTATTATTTACTTTTTCTAGCCATATACATAATTTATACATTGATTATACATAATTATACATATATAATACATAATTTATGCATATATTATATTTTTATTGGCTATTTTTAATTTAAGCGGTTGAATGAGCGGCTATTTGGGTTAATTCTTCTAGTTAAAATCATCTAGAGAACATTCCCCAAGCCCAAAGTAGAACGGATAACCGATCATGATTAATTTTGGTCCAATTATTGAAATTATATTGGGGATTGTTACCTTCCTATAATATATATATGAAACTTTATTACCCTCCCTAATCAAGTTTTAACTTAATTATATGGGCATATATAATTTACCAATTATATATAAATTAGTATTAATGAGTGTCCTTTTATATTAGAAATTGAATAGGGAATCCCCATCCATGCTCTCTCTCTCTCTCTCTCTCTCTCTCTCTCACTCACTCTCTCTCTCTCTCCTTCTTTGTTCTTTCCCCAATTTTCTTTCTTCGTTTTCTCTGCTTTTTATCCTTTTTTTTCCAGAAAATTCATCAATGAATTTTAATTGTTATAATATAGAGTTTTAACTTGCAATTTTCTTTCATATTGTACAATTGGTGTTCGAATTGAAATTGCCAATCAATAAATTTTGAAAGTATTTGATTCTCCACCATTGACAACCATTAAAAAGCTCTGAAGCTTTGAATTCGAATTTGGATTTTCAAAAACTATTATTTATTTGGATTGGGTATTGTTTCAAACAATTAAAAATATTCTTTGGAGTTTATAGCTAAAATTTTGAGGGTATTTGATGTAGATTAGACTTGATTTTTGTTGAATTTCAGATTGAAACTCGTCGACGACGACGACGATGATGAAGAAGAAGAAGAAGATGAAGAAGAAAAAGAAGAAGAAGAAGAAGAAGAAGAAGAAGAAGAAATACAATATACTTACAAAATTGTATTAACGTTGTATATAAATTGTATTTAAGTTGTATTCTGTTGTAATTATATATAATTTTATTTGAATGTTGTATGAAAGTTGAAAAACAATCATATAATGTATGAATCATTGTATGAAATTTGTATTTAAGTTATAAATACTATCTTTTTACATAAAGTTGTTGATATGTATCAAAATTATTTTAAGGGAGGAAGTTTTGACTGAAATTTCAGAGAGCAAGAAGAACACACCACTTACAAAATATATACAAATCTTATACAAAATACATATTGTATAAAATTTGTATGAAAATTATATTTAAATTGTATGATGTTGTAGTTATATTTAACTAGGTAGAAATAAAATATGAAAGTTGTAGATAAGTTGTAAATAAGTTGTATACTATATAATTAGTTGTATGTAATTTATTTTTACTATGTATGTTGTTGCAGATATTCAAATTTGCATTAAATTTGTACGAAATTTGTTTTTAATTTGTATGTTGATGTACCATACATTGTTCTTTTCTTAGTTGATTTATTAAGGAAAGAAAAGTAAAGAATAAATTCCAAATTGCCTCACGTGCACTGATTCATATTTGTTTGAACGGAAACACTTGAATATTGATGGGAACTGAATGATTTGGGTGGAGAAATTTTGAGTTTCACATTAAAAGCGCCATCATCGCACTTTGGAGAAACTGAGTTTTATGTGAGATTTGAATTTTGTGTGAGAAATTAACTATGTAGCATAGATTCTTGTTGGAGATACTAATACAAAGTTGAATCCAAAGTTTAGAGGCGATTAAATTTAATTTGAAATCTGCTAATAATTCGAATCTGCTCAATTATGCTTTTTGATTCAACTACGATTGGTGATGTAGTTTTGACAATGTTGTTAAGAAATTATTCAGTAAAAGCAGAGTAGAGCAATTGTAGAGATGGTGTCACGACCAGGAATTTCCACCCTCGGGACCGTGATGACGCCTAACATTTCACTTGCTAGGCAATCCCACATTAGATGTAGTTATTAACCATTTTTAATAATTCAAATCAAATGAAAACCAATAAGCTAAATAAACCGAAATAAATTAGATAAATCTGATAAACGGCGGTATCCAAATACAATTCCCAAAATTGGTGTCAGGAATACACGAGCGTCTAGAGTACTACAAATAATAGTCTGAATGAAAGCATAATTGTCTGAATCGAAATAAACAACTAGGTTAATGTAGTAGGGGATTTCAGGGCTGCGAATGTTGTGCAACTATACCTCAAGTCTCCATCAAGCACCGGATCCGAGCAATCTACTGGCCGCCGCTAGGATCAACTCTAAAATCTGCACAAGAAGTGTAGAATATAGTATGAGTACAACCAACCCCATGTACTCTGCAAGTGCCGAGCCTAACCTTGACAAAATAGTGACGAGGCTAAGGCGGGCCACTTACAATAACCTGTACGTAGTAATAATAATAATAATAACAAGGAAGGAAACATGAAATGATGGTAAAACGGTTAGTTATAAAAATGAGCTCAATTCTCGCAACCAGAGAATCTAGAATATCAGACCTCAAAATATCATACAATAACAACAACAACAACAACCTAGTAAAATCCTACTAATGGGGTCTGGGAAGGGTAGAGTATACGCAGACCTTACCCCTACCCCGAAAGAGTAGAGAGGCTGTTTACAAAATACCCTCGGCTCAAAAAAACAAAAAGACAAAAGGACAAAAGGAGACAATATTTGTATCACCACAGTAATCATAGGAAAGACTGAAAACTAACACAATAACACAATGAGTATAACATACACAATCCGTTGTGGCGCGCAACCCGATCCCACCGTACACACACAATCCTCCTTTATTCCACCGTAACATCATTTATCAATATCAAGAATCACATATAAAATTCGTTGTGACGTGCAACCTGATCCCACCATATCATCATAATCAATGTCATAATCCTCTCTTATTCCAGCATATCATAACCGTTGCGGCGTGCAACCTGATCCATAAACATTCTCAATAAACATAATCCGTCCAATAGTTCAATTTATAAGAATCTTTACAATTAAGAAATATAAAAGCAAAGCAATAAAGGAACCACGTACTAATCACAAGAATGCTACAAATAATACAAAAGCAACAAAACAAGTCAAATACGTGACAATTAAGGTGTGCAAGTAAGACTATTAAGGCAAGTAGCAATTAATCACGGAGTCATGGAAGGAACGAACAATTCAATACAATAATAATTGATGACAAGTAACAAATTACGTCATAGAAAGCAATTAAAGCATGTGAGTTCGAGTCACCCCAAGAGCAAGGTGGGGAGTTCTTGGAGGGAAGGATGCCGAGGGTCATTTGGAAACAACCTCTCTACCTCAGGGTAGGGGTAAGGTCTGCGTACACACTACCCTCCCCAGACCCCACTAGTGGGATATTACTGGGTTGTTGTTGTTAAAGCAATTAAAGCATGTAACAGTTAAGGAATAGAGTGAGATAATTCATGAAATACGAGAAAGACATGGAAACAATCATTTTGACGATGTATATACACTCGTCACTTCGCATATATACTGTTATACACGTAATTCACATAACATATAGTTCAAGGATTCCTAATTCCCTCAAATCAAGGTTAGACCCAACACTTACCTCGCTCCGCAGCCATATCAAAGCTCAACCGGGGCCTTTCCTCTAAAATTCGCCTCCAAACCAATCGAATCTAACCAAAATCGACTTAATATTGTCAAACAATTCTAGGGAAATCAATTACAATATTTAAAGCTAAGATCTTTACTCTTTTCCCAAAAAGACAACAAAAGTCAACCCGAGGCCGCCCAGTCAAAACCCAGGTCCATTGGTAGATTTCGACTACCCATGACCCCATGAGCTCATATATGTGATTAGTTTCAAAATTCGAGTCCAAATCGACTCTCAAAACTCGATTTCTTATTTTTCAAAAACTTGACAAGGTTTCATAATTTTTCACTTTTATTCATATGATTTTGATGTTAAAATCTAAGATAAATTGATGGAATAGGATTAGAAATAGATTAGAATCACTCACCCAAAGTTTGTAGATGAAATTCACTCTTCAAAATCGCCTCCTACCGAGCCTATGGTTCCAAAATATGACAATTAGGCTAAAGATCCCGCCCCTCAACTTTTTGTCCAGTCGCAAATGCGACTGGGGTTTTCAAATGCGAACCCCACAAATGCGAAGAAATTATCGCAAAAGCGAACTCTCCGCATCTCTATTGTCATCGCAATTGCGACGACTAGTTCGCAAATGCGAACATTGGAACTTCGCAAAAGCGATCAAATGATCGCCAATGCGATCTCTGCTGTTCCCAAGCCATCTTCGTAATTGCGAACAAAATGTTTGAAAATGCAGTCATAACAGACTTGGCCATTCGTCGCAAATGCGACCTCTAATCTCGCATTTGCGAGACCTGCACACCATATCAGACCAGCAACCCCAAAACTCTACCAAACTCTCCGAAACGCGTCCGAAACTCACCTGAGCCCTCGGGGATCCAAACCCAATACCAACACAAGTCTAAAAATATCATACAAACTCGTTCGCATGATCAAAACACCAAAATAACACCTAGAACTATGAATCTGACATCAAAATGTATTAAATTTTTCAAAGAACTCAAGAACATGCAAATTTACAACTGGACATCCGAATAACGTCAAATCAACTCCGTTTTGAACCAAATTTTGCAGACAAGTCATAAATAGTGAAATGAACCTATTCCAAGTTTCGGAACCAAAATCCGAACTCGATAGCAACAAATGCAACCTACTGTCAAACTTCGGAATTCTTTAAACCTTCAAATTGCTAGTTTTTAACCAATCACGTTAAATCAAGTTAAGGACTTCTGAATTTGATTCCGAGAAAATGACTAAATCACAAATCAATTACAGACCCACCAGGACCATCAGAACATTGATCCAGGTCCATTTACATAAAATATTGACCGTAGTCAACTCAAATTATTTTAAGGTTAAAATTCACAATTTCTTCAATTTTTCACATAAAGATTTTTTGAAAAAGACACGGACTATGAACACAAATCGAGGAAGGCTAAACGGAGCTATTCAAAGTCTCGAAACATAGAAATGAAGGCTAAAACTGTGATGACCCAAAATATCATCTTTAATTTAAACATTTATTTCTGTGTTCTAAGACCTGAAAAAGAACTATTTATCATTTCTCGACTTACGTGCGCAGTCCGTATAATTTTCCTGAAAATGTTTATGTGAAAAATAGATTAAAATGTAAAATAGAGCTTTAAAACTCAATTGAGTTGACTTTGGTCAACATTTTGAGCAAACGGACTCTGATCAGTGTTTTGACAGTTTCAGTAGGTCCGTATCGTGATTTGGGACTTGGGCGTATGCCCGGAGTTGAATTCGGATGTCCCTAACTCAAATTATCGTCATTTAACGGAAACTAGAAATCTAAAGGCTAAAGATTTCCAAAGTTTGACCGCGGAGTTGACTTTATTGATATCAGACTCAGATTGAGATTCCAAATATTTTAATAGCCTTGTTATGTCAGTTATGACTTGTGTGCCAAATTTGAAGTCTTTCCGGATTCATTTAACATGTTTCGGCACGAGTTTTGTAAATTGAAAAGTTTGAAATTCATAAGTCTGAATCGAGGTGTAAATTGTGATTTTGATGTTATTTGACGTGATTTGAGACCCTAAGTCCGTATTATATTTCGGGACATGTTGGTATATTCGGATGGGGTCCAGAGTACCTCGAGTATGATTCTGATCGAAATCAGATCAAATTTTGGACTTAAGAAAATTCTGGAATTTGTTGCTTCTGGTGTGTTCGCTTCTGCGAAGCCTTGGCTGTAGAAGAGGCTCTGCAGAAGCGTGAAGTCCGTCGTAGAAGCAGAAAAGGGGAAGGGGCAGCCTCGTCGCAGAAGCGGACACTTCTTCGCAGAAGCGAGTCCGCATAAGCGGACTCTTGTCTGCAGAAGCGAGCCAGCCCGCATAAGCGACCACAATCTCCGCAAAAGCGAGCTCGCAGATGCAGCATATGTGCCCACAGATGCGAAAAAACCTGGGCAGAACCCATAAAGTCGAGGGTTAGACATTTTTACTCATTTTTGAGTTTTGTGTCTCGGATTTGGGCGATTCCAAAGGGGCTTTTCACGACTTCGACATGGGTAAGTGTTCTATACCCGAAAGTGATTATATTTCATGAATCCACAATTACATTCATTGTTTATTTCGGATTTAGATGGAAAAAATTGAAATTTTTGTAAAAGTTTCCAAAAACGAAAATTTAGGATTTGAAAGCCAATCCGATGTCGGAATTCAATAATTTTTGTATGGTTGAACTTGTATCGGAACTGGTGTTCAGATTTCATGAGTTTTTTTAGGATTTGAGACGTGGGTCCCACTGTCAAATTTTAAAATAAATTTCGGATTTTAATCCGGAAAATTATTAATTTCATATGGACTTAATTCCTAGGATTCGTGTTAAGTATATTGAATTGTTTGTGATTAGATTTGAAGCTTTCAGACATGAATTCGCGAGGCAAAGGTTTATTGGAATCTTGAATTTGGTTGCAAAGCGAGGTAAGCATCGTGGTTAACCTTGACTTGAGAAAATAGAATCCTTGAATTATTTATTATGTGAAATTCATGTAACGACGTATAGGCGAGGTGACGAGTGTCTATACGTCATCAAATTAATTGTTTGCATAATTATTTGAAAATTATAAATTATTTTAAATCATGAATTAATTATTATATTAATTGTTTCTCTAATATTCCTTACTCAATATTATGCCTTGAATCCATGCTATAATTGCTACATGCTTATTTGATTTTATGTGACTTAATTGCTACTTGACATTTAGCATACTAATTATTAAATTGCCTATTTCCTCCTTAATTTCCACATTTAATTGTTACTTGTCATCACTTATTTCTAAATAAATCATAATTATTGTATGCTTGTTGTCTTATAATTTCATATTAATTGTTGCATTTATTGGAGTGATTTCTTTTATAAGAATTGGTAAATTATATTATTTAAGGAGCGAGTTGCACGCCGCAACAGAAATGAAAGTGAATATATTGGAGGAGCGGGTTGCACTCCGCAATAGAATTGATTGAAATGAATATATAGGAGGAGCAAGTTGTACACCGCAGCAGAATTGATTGAAAATATATATCGAGGATCCGGTTGCACGCCGCAATGAGATTAAATGAAATGAATATATTGCGGGATCGGGTTGCACGCCGCAATGAGATTAAATGAAATGAATATATTGCGGGATCGGGTTGCACGCCGCAACGGAATTAAATATAAATATTTTGTGGGATCGGGTTGCACGCCGCAACGGAAATTGATTGAAATAATAATTGGTTATTACTGCCGAGTTGGCTTCAACGGTTGAATTGAGTTACCTATTTTATTTCTATTATTGTTGTTATGATTATTATTATTGCGTACAGGTTAATGTAAGTGACCTGCCTTAGCCTCGTCACTACTTCGTCGAGGTTAGGCTCGACACTTACTGGGTACATGAGATCGGTTGTACTCATACTACACTCTGCACTTTTTGTGCAGATACCGGAGTTGGTCCCAACGGTGTACAATATATTTGCTCGGATTCAGCTATTCGCAGGAGATTTGAGGTATAACTGCATGGCGTTCGCAGTTCTGAAGTCCCCTTCCACTTTATCATAGCTGTTTATTTCTTTCAGACAGCTTCATTTTCATTCAGACTTTTATTTGTATTTTTCTAGTAGCTCGTGCACTTGTGACACCAGTTTTGGGATGGTATTTAGACATTGCTATTATTATGGATTATTCACTTTATTTCAGACTTTATTTCTGCATTTGTTTATTTGTTATTAGTTAATTTAAAATTGTTTATAAATGGCTAATATTATTCTAACGTTGGCTTGCCTAGCAAGTGAAATGTTAGGCGCCATCACGGTCCCGAAGGTGGGCATTTCGGGTCGTGACAAGTTGGTATCAGAGAACTAGGTTACATAGGTCTCACGAGTCACGATCAAGCTTAGTAGAGTCTGAAGGATTGGTTCGGAGACGTCTGTACTTATCTCTCAGAGGCTATGAAGTTTAGGAACAATATCACTTCTTTCTTATTCTGTCGTGCGATTTTTTTTCTATCATCGATTTTTGAGCTATTATATTCTTATTCTCTCACAGATAACGAGAACACCTAATACATCTACCGACGGATAGGGACCAGAGCCCCCGGTGGAAACTACGACTAGAGGTAGAGGCCTAGGTCGCGCTAGAGGCCGAGGCAGAGGCAGAGGCAGAGGCAGAGGTAGAGCTCAGTCTAGAGATCGAGCAGCAGCACCTATTATAGAACCTCAGGTGGATTTGGGAGCGGAGGTTCCAGCTCAGACTGTTCCTGTTGGACCAGTTCAGGTCTCGGAAGGGTTCATAGCTACTCTAGTGCTTCAGGATGCTCTAGTCCGTTTGGTTAGCCTTATGCAGGGCATGGCCCAGAATGATACATTTCCAGTGGAACTAGCCGCCTCACAGGCTGGGGAAGGAGCACAAACTCCCACTACTCCCACTCTGGGGCAGACAACTCCCCAGTATTAGGCTCCAGTAGCCCATCCAGTTAGGGTAGTTCAACCAGTTATTGCAGCACAGGCTGGTGACAGGCCTGCTTTGTCTTCTGAGGCTTTGTTGAGGTTGGACAAGTTCACCAAGCTATTTCCAATCCATTTCAGTGGTACACCTTCTGAGGGCCCACAGGATTTTTTTGACCGCTGCTATGAAGTATTGCAGAACATGGGGATAGTCGAAAGCAATGGGGTTGATTTTGCTGTATTTCAGATGACTGGTTTCGCCAAGAGGTGGTGGAAAGATTATGTATTTACTAGACTAGTTGGTTCGCCTACACTTACTTGGGAGTAGTTCTCACAGCTATTTCTAGAGAAGTTCCTCCCTATCATATTGAGAGAGGATTATCGTAAGCAGTTTGAGCGTCTCCAACAGGGCAGTATGTCAGTCACTCAGTATGAGACCCATTTTGTGGATCTAGCCCGTCATGCTCTTCTTCTGCTTCCTACCGAGAGAGAAAGGGTGAGGAGGTTTATTGATGGACTCGTTCAACCTATCAAGCTACAGATGGCCAAGGAGACCGGGAGTGAGATTTCTTTTCAGACGGCTGCTAAAGTCACCAGGCGGATCGAGATTGTTCTTTCACAGGGGAGAGGGCCAGTGTCAGATAAAAGCCCCCATCATTCTGGTAATTTCAGAGGTGCCTCATCTGGAGGCAGGGGTACTTATGGTAGGGGTCATCCTCCCAGGCCATTTTATTCAGCACTTCAGACATCTCACGGTGTTTCAGGGAGTCATGGTCCTATTATGCCTTACTCTGGGCAGCCGACATTTAGTGCATATCCAACTCCTATCAGTGCACCACCACTCCAGATTCACTATGGCGGCTATCCGACCCGTTCGGGTCAGCTTTAGCAGCCACGGCAGTAGGATGGGTGTTATGAATATGGGAACATTGGTCACATCAGGAGGTATTTCCCTAGGTTGTCGAGCAACATATCTCAGCAGGATTCTCGTGCCATCATACAGGCACCGGTTGCTCCACCACCCGCCCGACCAGCTAGGGGCAGGGGTCAGATAGCTAGAGGTGGAGGTCAGGTTGTTAGAGGTAGAGGACAGCCAGTTAGAGGCCACCCCAGAGATGTAGCTCTGAGTGGTAGGGCCCAACCCCGATTTTATGCTTTTCCAGCTAGGCATGAGGCCGAGTCATCCGATGGTGTGATCACATGTATTGTTCCAATTTTCCATAGAGATGCTTCAGTTTTATTTGATCCAGGATCTACTTATTCCTATGGGTCCTCCTACTTTGCTTCCTATTTGGTTGTGCCTCTTGATTCTTTCAGTGCTTCTTTGCACGTGTCCATACCGGTGGGGGATTCTATTGCTATAGATCATGTCTATCGTTCGTGTGTGGTTACTATTGGGAGTCTTGAGACTAGTGTGGATCTTCTACTTCTCGACATGGTATATTTTGATGTCATACTGGGTATGGATTGGCAGTCACCTTATCATGCTATATTGGATTGGCATGCCAAGACGGTGACCTTAGCCATGCCAGGGTTACCTCGATTAGAGTGGAAAGGAACTCATGGTCATTCTACCAGCAGGGTTATTTCTTATATGAAGGCTCGACGTATGGTCAAGAAGGAGTGTCTAGCCTATTTGGATTATATTTGCGATCCCAGTGTGGATGTTTCTTCTATGGACTCAGTACCAGATGTTCGTGAATTTCCAAAAGTATTTCCTGCAGATTTGCCGGGGATGCCACCCAATAGAGATATTGACTTCTATATTGATTTGGCTTTGGGCACTCAGCCCATTTCTATTCTACCATACCGTGTGGCCCCGCCAGAGTTGAAAGAATTGAAGGAGCAGTTACAAGACTTTCTTGATCAGGGATTCATTAGACCTAGTGTCTCGCCCTGGGGTGCACCAGTGTTATTTGTGAAGAAGAAAGATGGTTCAATGCGGATGTGTATAGATTATTGGCAGTTGAACAAGGCTACTTTCAAGAACAAGTATCCGTTGCCAAGAATTGATGACTTATTCGATCAACTTCAGGGTGCCAAGGTATTTTCAAAGATCTACTTGAGGTCCGGTTACCATCAGTTGAAGATTAGGGCATCTGATGTACCTAAGACAGCTTTCCGAACTCGGTATGGGCATTACGAATTCCTAGTGATGTCATTTGGGCTGACAATGCCCCAACATCATTCATGGATTTTATGAATCAGGTGTTCAAGCCTTATTTGGATTCTTTTGTGGTTGTGTTCATTGATGATATCTTGATTTACTCTAGCAGTCGAGAGAAGCATGAGCAGCATCTTCGGATTGTGCTTCAGAGTTTGAAGAATAATCAGTTATATGCCAAATTTTCAAAATGCGAATTTTGGTTAGACTCAGTTGCCTTTTTGGGGAATGTTGTATCGGCAGAAGGCATAAAAGTGGATCCTAAGAAGATTGACGCAGTTCAGAATTGGCTTAGACCTACTTCAGCTACAGAGATCTGGAGTTTCCTGGGTTTGGCAGGTTATTATCACCGGTTTGTGGAGGGGTTTTCATCCATAGCATCCCCACTGACCAGACTAACCCAGAAGGGTGCCCCATTCAGATGGTCAGACGAGTGTGAGTTGAGCTTTCAGAAGCTCAAGACTGCTTTGACTACGACGTCAGTGTTGGTATTACCCACAGGTTCAGGATCTTATATGGTGTATAGTGATGCATCTCACGTTGGGCTTCGTGTAGTATTGATGCAAGATGGCAGGGTGATTGCATATGCGTCGCGACAATTGAAAGTTCACGAGAAGAATTATCCTGTTCATGACTTAGAATCGGCAACCATTGTTCATGCACTAAAAATTTGGAGGCATTACCTTTACGGTGTCTCGTGTGAGGTATTTACTGATCATCGTAGCCTATAGTATCTGTTCAAACAAAAAGATCTCAATTTGAGGCAATGAAGATGGTTGGAGCTGTTGAAAGACTATTATATCACCATTTTGTATCACCCCAGAAAGGCCAATATGAAGGCCGATACTTTGAGTAGAAAGGCTGTGAGTATGGGCAGCCTTGCGTATATTCCTGTTGGTGAGAGACCGTTAGCTGCTGATGTTCAGACTTTGGCTAATCAGTTTGTGAGGTTAGATGTTTTAGAGTCCAGTTGGATTCTAGCTTGCACAATCGCTCGGTCTTCCTTGTATGAACGTGTCAGAGAGCGATAATATGATGATCCTCATTTGCTTGTCCTTAAGGACACGGTGCAACACGGTGGTGCCAAGCAGGTTGTTGTGGGAGATGATGGAGTTTTGTAGATGTAGGGTCATATATGTGTTCCTAATATGGATGGGCTTCGTGAATTAATTCTTGAAGAGGCCCACAGTTCACGGTATTCAATTCATCCGGGTACCGCCAAAATATATCAAGATTTGCGGCAATATTATTGGTGGAGGAGAATGAAAAAGGATATAGTTGCATAAGTAGCTCGGTGTTTAAATTGTCAGCAAGTCAAGTACTAGCATCAGAGACCTGGTGGTTTGCTTCAGAAATTAGAAATTCCTGAGTGAAAGTGGGAGCGCATCACTATGGATTTTGTTGTTGGTTTCCCACAGGCTCAGAGAAAGTTTGACACAGTGTGGGTCATTGTGGACAGGTTGACCAAGTCAGCACATTTCATTCCAGTAGCAGTTACCTATTCTTCAGAGCGGTTAGCGGAGATTTACATCCGCTAGATTGTCCGCCTTTATGGTGTGCCCGTGTCTATTATTTCAAATCGAGTTACGCAGTTCACATCGCACTTCTAGAGGTTTGTACAACGTGAGTTAGGCACGCAGGTTGAGTTGAATATATCATTTCATCCACAGACAGACGGACAGTCAGAGCGCACTATTCAGATATTGGAAGATATGCTTCGTGCTTATGTTATAGACTTTGGAGGTTCTTGGGATCAGTTCTTGCCACTTGCAGAGTTTGCCTATAATAATAGTTACTAGTCGAACATTCAGATGGCTCCATATGAAGCATTATACGGGAGGCGATGTCGTTCGCCATTTGGCTGGTTTGAACCGAGAGAGGCTCGGTTGTTGGGTACCGATTTGGTACAGGATGCCTTGGATAAGGTCAAGATTATTCAGGATCGACTTCGCACAGCTCAGTCTAGGCAAAAGAGTTATGACGATCGTAAAGTTCGTGAGATTGCATTCATGGCAGGAGAAAAAGTATTGCTCCGGTTTTCACCTATGAAAGGTGTAATGAGATTCGGAAAGAAGGGCAAGTTGAGCCCTAGGTATAACGGACTCCTTGAAATTCTTGAAAGGGTGGGTGAAGTAGCCTACATGCTTGCACTACCACCTAGTTTATCAGCAGTTCATCCGGTGTTCCATATGTCTATGCTCCGAAAATATCATGATGATTCGTCCCATGTATTGGATTTCAGCTTAGTCCAATTGGACAAAGATTTGACTTATGAAGAGGAGCCGGTAGCTATTATAGCTCGGCTGGTCCGACAGTTGAGTTTTAAGAGTTATCCTTCAGTTCGGGTGCAATAGAGAGGCCAGCCAATTGAGGCAGCTACCTAGGAGTCCGAGTCGGATATGTGGAGTAAATATCCACATCATTTCACCAGCTCAGGTACTTTTCTAATTCCGTTCGAGGACGAACGTTTGTTTTAGAGGTGGAGAATATGATGACCCAAAATATCATTTTTAATTAAACATTAATTTCTGTGTTTTAAGACCTTGAAAAGCACTATTTATCATTTCTCGACTTGCGTGCACAGTCCGTATAATTTTTCGGAAAGTTGTTGTGTGAAAAATGGATTAAAATGTGAAATATAGCTTTAAAACTCAACTGAGTTGACTTTGGTTAACATTTTGAGCAAACGGTCTTGGATAAGTGTTTTGTCAATTCCGGTAGGTCCGTATCATGATTTGGAACTTGGGCGAATGCCCGTAATTGAATTCAGAGGTTCCTAGCTCAAATTATTGCCATTTAACCGAAACTAGAAATCTAAAGGCTAAAGATTTCCAAAGTTTAGCTGCGAAGTTGACTTTATTAATATCGGACTTGGATTGAGATTCCAAAAATTTGAATAGCTTCGTTATATCATTTATGACTTGTATGCCAAATTTGAAGTCACACCGGATTCATTTATCATGTTTCGTCACGAGTTTTGTAAATTTAATAGTTTGAAATTCATAAGTCCGAATCGAGGTGTAAATTGTGATTTCGATGTTATTTGACGTGATTTGAGACCCCGAGTAAGTCCGTATTATATTTCGGGACTTGTTGGTATATTCAGATAGGGTCTCGAGTACCCCAACTGTGATTCGAATCGAAATCTGATCAAATTTTGGACTTAAGCAAATTATGGAATTTGCTGCTTCTAGTGTGTTCGCTTCTGCAAAGCCTTGGCCGCAGAAGCGTGAAGTTCGTCGCAGAAGAGGAAAAGGGGAAGGGGAAGCCTCGTCGCAGAAGCAGATGCTTCTTCGCAGAAGCGACCACAATCTCCGCAAAAGCGAGCTCGCAGATGCGGCATTTGTGCCCGCAGATGCGAAAAAGCCTGGGCAGAACCCATAAAATCGAGGGTTAGACATTTTTACTCATTTTTGAGTTTTGTGTCTCGGATGGGCGATTCCAAAGGGGTTTTTCACGACTTCGACATGGGTAAGTGTTCTATACCCGAAAGTGATTATATTTCATGAATCCATGATTATATTCATCGTTTATTTCAGATTTAGATGGAAGAAATTAGAATATTTGTAAAACTTTCCAAAAACGAAAATTTATGATTTGAAAGCCAATCTGATGTCGGAATTCGATAGTTTTTGTATGATTGAACTCGTATCGGAACGGGTGTTCGGATTTTATGAGTTTTTTCGAAATTCGAGACGTGGGTCCCACTGTCGATTTTTAAAATGAATTTCAGAGTTTTATCCGAAAAATTAGTAATTTCATATGGAATTAATTTCTACGATTCGTGTTGAGTATATTGAATTGTTTGTGATTAGATTTGAAGCTTTCAGACACGAATTTGCGAGGCAAAGGTTTATTGGAATCTTGAATTTGGTTGCAAAGCTAGGTAAGTGTCTTGGTTAACTTTGACTTGAGGGAATACAACCTTTGAATTATTTGTTATGTGAAATTCATGTTAATGACGTATAGGCGAGGTGACGAGTGTCTATACGTCGTCAAATTAATTGTTTGCATAATTATTTGAAAATCATAACTTATTTTAAATCATGAATTAATTATTATATTAATTATTTCTATCATATTCCTTACTCAATATTATTCCTTAATCCATGCTATAATTTCTACATGCTTATTTGATTTTATGTGACTTAATTGCTACTTGACATTTAACATACTAATTATTAAATTGCCTATTTCCTCCTTAATTTTCATAATTAATTGTTACTTGTCATCACTTATTTCTAAATAAATTATAATTATTGTATGCTTGTTGTCTTATAATTTTATATTAATTATTGCATTTATTGGAGTAATTTCATTTATAAGAATTGATAAATTATATTATCTGAGGAGCTGGTTGCACGCCGAAACAGAAATGAAAGTGAATATATTGGAGGAGTGGGTTGCACGACGCAACAAAATTGATTGAAATGAATATATTGGAGGAGCGGATTGCACGCCGCAGCAGAGTTGATTGAAAATATATATTAAGGATCGGGTTGCACGCCACAACGGGTTTAAATGAAATGAATATATTTTGGGATCAGGTTGTTACCTGTTTTATTTCTATTATTATTGTTATTGTTATTATTGTTATTATTATTATTATTATTATTATTATTATTATTATTATTATTATTATTATTATTATTATTATTATTATTATTGTTATTGTTATTATTGTTATTGTTACTGTTATTGTTGTTATTGTTATTGTTATTGTTATTGTTATTATTGTTATTGTTATTATTGTTATTGTTATTGTTGTTATTGTTATTTTTATTATTGTTATTGTTGCTATTGTTATTGTTATTATTGTTATTTTTATTATTGTTATTGTTATTGTTATTGTTGTTATTGTTATTATTGTTATTGTTATTGTTATTATTGTTATTGTTATTATTGTTATTGTTATTGTTATTGTTATTATTATTATTATTATTATTATTATTGCATACAGGTTAATGTAAGTGACTTGCCTTAGCCTCGTCACTACTTCGTCGAGGTTAGGCTCGACACTTACTGGGTATATGGGATCGGTTGTACTCATACTACACTCTGCACTTCTTGTGCAGATACCGGAGTTGGTCCCAGCGGCGTACAGTAGATTTGCTCGGATTCAGCTATTCACAGGAGACTTGAGGTATAACTGCATGGCGTTCGCAGTTCTGTTGTCCCTTTCCACTTTATCATAGTTGTGTATTTCTTTCAGACAACTTCATTTTCATTTAGACCTTTATTTGTATTATTCTAGTAGCTCGTGCACTTGTGACACCAGTTTTGGGATAGTATTTAGACATCGCTATTATTATGGATTATTCACTTTATTTCAGACTTTATTTTCACATTTGTTTCTTTGTTATTAATTAATTTAAAATTATAAATGGCTAATATTATTCTAATGTTGGATTGCTTAGCAAGTGAAATGTTAGGCGCCATCATGGTCCCAAAGGTGGGATTTTCAGGTCGTGACAAAAACTCAAAGTGACCTATCGGATTTGTCATGACCCAAATAGGAGGGCCGCAATGGGCACCCGGTGCCTTACTCAATCGAGTACTAACGTAAGATATCTTTCTTATAACACTATCATGGATAAATGGGCCAGAAGGGTCATCACGAGATAACCATAATAAAACATAAGGGGATACTAAACATAGGATGACCCAACATGATATAGAAACTTATACTTGTGACATATGGGCCTATAAGGCCGACATGATCATTTGTACACTCAAAACATAGGCCGACAAGGCCATATACATGACATCTGTCTACAAGCCTCTAAGAGTACATAAATATCATAAAGGTTGGGATAGGTCCCCACCATACCAATCAATACATATCCAAATCATATTGACCAAATAGGAAACTCCAGAGCTAGTGGAGTGCACCAACAACTTCCGCTGAGCTGACAGCTTACTAGGAGGACTGTCAAGCTCTCTATCGAGACCTACGGGTATGAAACGCAGCATTCCCAAGCAAAAGGGACGTCAATACAAATAAAGTACTGAGTATGTAAGGTATGAAAACAGTATATAAAAGACATGAAAGAAACATAGAGTAAAGAACTCAACATGTAAGTTAAATAGCTCTGTGAGTCATGAAACGTTTATAATGTCATGCATATACGTATAAATGTTGTATCATGCATAGGTATATGCGTACATAACATCATCAAGCCTCCGAGGGCTTTCCATCATATCATCTCGGACTTTGTGGGCAAAATCATCAACGTATACCAGCTGATTAGGTGGTGCGTATATAACGCCATAACCTTTCCCCATACCCCATATACATATAATATATGCGTATATAAAGCCATCTGGTCATGGGTCCATGCACATGTATAAATAAATGCAATGCATAAGAAGTAAGTCAATAAGATCTCTCGGGATGTCCTAAGTTCAATATGCCTTCGGTTAATATCATAAAATAAACTTTATCAACTTACGTATTTTCTGAGACCCATAAACAGACGATATAATAATAGGATACATGGGGAATCAAGAACATAGGCACACCTAGTACTTCTATGAATAAAGTCATTTGGGAAAGTTGCGTATTTGCTCGTTTCATTTTTATCATATGGATCATGCCAAAAGTAAAGAAGGGATAGCCTTAACATACCTTTGCAATCTTCTCTTCAATTGTCAACCAAGCTCAATATGATCTTCTTACGTCTACAATGAGTAAACCAACTTCGTCATCATCATATAAGCGTTATAACTCTCATATTTCAAAACCAATATTCTACAAGAAAACGGATAGCACCTCCCCTGTTTTTACTACATCCCATAAGTTATTAACAATTACCAAACATCCCAAACAACAACAATATAATTCACAAGAAGCTCTCTGATTACTTCAACAACCATTTTGAACGACAAACTCGATTTGTGACTAAACAACTATAGTTTGAAACCCCTCCTTCCTTCCAGAATTTATCAACAACATTAACCGCCACATATTCAATTATCCCTACTTATTTTCAGCCACAATACAACTTTAAAATGACCCCATAATAGCGCCACAATTTCAGCAACTCAAAACTTATTTTTATGATAACTAAAACACGTTTCTGACTTCTCATTTCTTTCAAATTCAGAAACACAACCAACAATATATAATTAAGCCTCTTCTAATATAAAACAGCCATGAATGCAACTTAAAATTAAGTTCACAACCAGCCAACAGTGATGCCACAACAAACAACATGCTACTCTTTCGAAACTCGCAAGTTCTAGTTGTTACGATCGAGCTACAACTCATTGAAGCTTAGATAAGGGAAAGAGAGGTATAAACTTACCTTGGAATAAGTAGAACCCACGAAACCTAAGTCCCTCTTCATCTAAAATCAATCCTCCAATGCATCTACAAGAAGGAGAAAGGGAAATTAGCAAGCTGTCCGGGTCTTTCGGTACTAGAATCGCTTCGTATCACCCAAAATCACCTAGGGTTTGTGTGGGATTTTTGGGGGAGGATTTGCAGGGGTTTTCTCCTATGTTTTCTCATGAGATTATGTTGAAAATTTTAGATAATAATCCCATATAAAGGGCCCCTTGGACGCCCTCAATCTACCCATTTTTGGGGATTTATTTTGTCCCTTCATTTAAGCAAGTAGGTGATGCACCTACTTGTCATCTACCAGTCTGCGCAGGCTCACAAAAATACGAATATATCTCTACTCCACTATCGTGTTGATGAATGATTTAATACGTTAAAAAGTAGACTCGTAGATATTCAATTCGGTATGTAGTTCATCCCTTAATTCCAAGTATATTGGGAGGAATGCTCAGCTATATTTGACCTAATGTTCAACACATTTTGAATGTAACTTGTGATGACCTTTGCCAACTTTTGTTTCACAACTCTTTTGACTTCAAAACCTAACACAGTACTATCATACGACTAAAATAACTCATAACATAACCTCTTTATCATGTTAAACACCCTAGTCTCACCCCAAATGTACATGTTATAACATTCCAAAGTTGCCGACTTTCGACGAAACTTATTTTCTTTAATTCGTTTAGCTTCTAAGCTTTCCAACCCTCTTGGTACTTGTTATACATGATCTTAAATATTTGTAACCTCCAAGGTAACATGATTAAATTATTTTATGTACTTTCAAGAATGATTTCATTTTTGAGCTTACATTAATTGTCTTACGACGTACTCTTACGTACGAAAACATGGGGTGTAATAGGATCATCACATTCTCCACCTCTAAACCAAACATTCGGCCTCGAACAGACATAGAAAGGTACTTAGACTGGTGAAAAGGTGTGGATATCTACTCCGCATGTCGGACTCGGACTCCCACGTGGCTGCCTCAATCGGCTGACCTCCCCACTGTACTCTAACTGAAGGATAACTCTTAGACCTCAACTGCTGGACGTGCCGGGCTAGAAGGGACACCCACTCCTCCTCATAAGTCAAATCCTTGTCCAATTAGCTTGAGCTGAAATCTAACACATGGGACGGATCACTATGATACTTCCGGAGCATGGACACATGGAACACCGAGTGGACTGTTGATAAACTAGGTGGCAATGCCAGTCTATAGGCCACATCACCCACTCTCTCAAGAATCTCAAAGGGTCGGATATACTTAGGGCTCAACTTGCCCTTCATTCTGAACCTTAGCACACCCTTCATGGGTGAAACCCGGAGCAATACCCTCTCCCCAACCATGAATGCAACATCACAAACTCTCCAACCGGCATAACTCTTTTGCCTAGACTGAGCTGTGCGAAGTCGATCCTGAATCATCTTGACCTTTTCCAAGGCATCCTGAACCAAATCAGTACCAAACAACTGAGCCTCTCCCGGCTCGAACCAACCAACTGGCGAACAACACCACCTCCCGTATAATGCCTTATAGGGAGCCATCTAAATACTTGAGTGGTAGCTATTGTTGTAGACAAACTCCGCAAGCGGCAAGATTTGATCCCAATAACTCCCAAAATCCATAACGCAAGCGCGAAACATATCCTCCAATATCGAAATGGTGCGCTCGGACTGTCCGTCCTTCTGAGGGTGAAATGCTATACTAAACTCAACCCGTGTGCCTAACTCATACTGTATGGCCCTCCAGAAGTGCGAGGTGAACTGCGTACCTCGATCAGAAATGATGGACATGGGCACACCATGAAGATAGATGATCTTGCAGATATAGATCTCATCTAACCGCTTGAAGAATAGGTAACTGCCACTGGAATGAAATGTGCCGACTTGGTCAACCTGTCCACAATGACCCATACCGCGTTGAACTTCTTCTGAGTCCATGGGAGCCTAACAACAAAATCCATGGTAATACGCTCCCACTTCCACTCAGGAATCTCCAGCCTCTGAAGCAAACCACTAGGCCTCTGATGCTCGTGCTTTACTTGCTGACAGTTTAGACACTGAGCTACTTATGCAACTATATCCTTCTTCATTCTCCTCCACCAATAATGCTGCCGCAAGTCCTGATACATCTTGGCGGCACCCGGATGAATGAAATACCGGGAACTATGGGCCTCCTCAAGAATCAACTCACGAAGCCCATTTACAGTGGGCACACAACTCTGACCCTGCATCCAAAACACCCCATCATTTCCAATAGTAACCTGCTTGGCACCACTGTGCAGCACCATGTCCTTAAGGACAAGCAAATGTGGGTCATCATACTGACGCTCTGTGATGCGCTCATACAAAGAAGACCAATAGACCATGCAAGCTAGAACATGACTGGGCTTCGAAACATCTATCCTCATGAACTGATTGGCCAAAGCCTGAACATCTGATGCAAGCGACCTCTCACCAACTGGAATATACGCAAGGCTACCCATACTCACAACCTTTCTACTCAAGGCATCGGCTACCACATTGGCCTTCCCGGGATGATACAAAATGGTGATATTATAGTCTTTTAACAGCTCCAAACACCTCCTTTGTCTCAAGTTGAGATCCTTTAGCTTGAACAAATATTGTAGATTCTGATGATCCGTGAACACCTTACATGACACGCCGTAGAGATAGTGCCTCCAAATCTTCAGTGCATGAACAATTGCTGTCAACGTTAGGTCATGAACATGGTAATTCTTCTCATGAACCTTCAACTGCCACGACGTGTGTGCAATCACCCTGTCATCCTGCATCAATACTGCACCGAGCCCAATACGCGATGCATCATAATACACCATGTAGGATCCTGAACCTGTGGGCAACACCAACACTAGTGTCGTAGTCAAAGCAGTCTTAAGCTTCTAAAATCTCAACTCACACTCATCCGACCACCTGAATGGAGCACCCTTCCAGGTCAATCTAGTCAATGGGGCTGCTATAAATGAAAACCCCTTCACGAACAGACAATAATAACCCTCCAAACCCAGGAAACTTCGAACCTCTGTAGCTGAAGTAGTCTAGGCCAGTTCTGAACTGCCTCAATCTTCTTAGGATCCACTTTTATGCCCTCGATCGATACAATATGCCCCAAACAGGCGACCGAGTATAACTAAAACTCATACTTTGAAAACTTGGCATATAACTGACTATCTTAGAGTCTGAAGTACAACCCCTAGATACTGCTCATGCTCATCTCGACTGCGGGAGTAGATCAAGATATCATCAATGAATACGATCACAAAAGAATCCAAATAGGGCTTAAATACCCGATTTATCAAATTCATAAATGCTGCTGGGGTATTTGTCAACCCAAATGACATCACTAGGAACTCATAATGCCCATACCGAGTCTGAAAAGCTGTCTTAGAGACATCCGATGCCCTAATCTTCAACTGATGGTAGCCATACCTCAAATCAATCTTCGAAAACACTTTGTCACCCTGAAGCTGATCAAATAAGTCATCAATCCTCGACAATAGATACTTGTTCTTGATAGTGACTTTGTTCAACTACCGATATTCTATACACATCCTCATCGAACCATCTTTCTTCTTCATGAACAACACGGGCGCAGACACTAGGTCTAATGAATCCCTTATCAAACAAATCTTGCAACTGCTCCTTCAATTCTTTCAACTCCGGTGGGGCCATACGGTATGGTGAATGGAAATGGGCTGAGTTTCCGAAGCCAAATCAATACAGAAGTCAATATATCTGTCGGGTGGCATCCCCGACAGATCTGCAGGAAACACCTCTGGAAACTCACGCACAACAGGCACCGAATCCATGGAAGGAACCTCCGCACTAGAATCGTGAACATAGGCCAAATAAGCTAGACATCCCTTCTCGACCATACGCCTAGCCTTCACATAAGAAATAACCCTGCTGGTAGAATGGCCAAGAGTCCCTCTTCACTCTAATCAAGGCAATCCCGGCATGGCTAAGGTCACCGTCTTAGCGTGACAGTCCAATATAGCATGATAAGGTGACAACCAATTCATACCCAATATAACATCAAAGTCTACCATATCAAGATGTAGGAGATCTACACTAGTCTCAAGACTCCCAATAGTAATCACACATGAGCGATAAACACGATTTACAATAATAGAATCTCCCACAATCGTGGACACATATGCAGGAGCACTAAAGAATCATGAGGCACAACCAGATATGAGGCAAAATAGTATGACACATAGGAATAAGTAGAGCCCAGATCAAATAGAACTGAATCATCTCTATGGAAAACTGGAACAATACCTGAGATGATGGCGTCAGGTGACTCAGCCTTAGGTCTAGATGAGAATGCATATAATCGGGGCTGAGCTCCACCACCCTACCTCCGTCTCTCGGATGGCCTCTAGCCGGCTGGCCTCCACCTCTAACAACATGACCTCCTCTTCTAACGGCCTAACCTCCACCTTCGACTGCCTGACCCTTGCCTCTAATTTGCTGCGCGAGCGGTGGAGCAACCGATGCCGAGACCATGGCACAAGAACTCTACTGTGGCATGCTACTCAACAATCTCGGACAGAACCTTCTGATGTGGCTAATACCCCCTCACTCAAAACACCCGTCTTGCTGTTATGGCTGTTGAAGCTGAAGTTGACCCGAACGGGCAAGATAACCACGGTGGTAGCTCTTGATCGGAGGCACACTAATAGGAGCTTAGGTCCAGAATGAGATACATAAAGGCCATGACTCCCCGAAGCACTGTGGGATGCTTGAAGCATTGACTGAAATGGCCTAGGAAGATGGCCTCTACTAAAAGTACCCCTGCCTCCAGATGAGGCACCACTGAAACTACCAGAATGATGATGCCTCTTATCAGACACCGGCCCCCTCTCCTAACCACGAACCATCTCGATCTATCTAGAAATATCTACAGCCCTTTGGAAAGATATATCATCTCTAATCTCCTTGGCCATCTATAGCCTGATACTAAAAGTGAGCCCATTAATGAATCTCCTCCCTCTCTCCATCTCTCCCTCTCAGTAGGGAGTAAAATAATGGCATGGTTAGCTAGGTCCATAAATCGACTCTCGTACTAGGTAACAGTCATACTACCCTACTGAAGACGCTCAAACCGCATGCAGTAATCCTCTCTCAGTATGAAAGGAAACAACTTCTCTAGAAATAGCTGTGAAAACTGATCCCAAGTAAGTACAGGTGAACCAGCTGGTCTAATCAACACATAATACCTCCACCATCTCTTGGCAGAACCGGTCATCAGGAATACTGCAAAATCAACCCCATTGGTCTTAACTATACCATGTTGCGCAATACCTCGTGGCAACGGTCCAAGTAATCCTATGGATCCTCAGAAGATGCACCACTGAAATGAATAGGGAAGATCTTGGTAAACTTATCCATCCTCAATAAGGCCTCAGAAGACATAGCGGGCCTATCACCGGCCTGTGCTGCAACAACAGGCTAAACCACCCCAACTGGTTGGGCTTTTAGAGTCTGATACAGGGGAGCTACCTTTTCCGGGGTATGAGTAGCGGGAGTCTGTGCTCCTCCCCCAACCCGAGGGACGGCTAGTGTCATGAATACATGAGCATCTAGAGTACTACAAATAATAGTCCGAATGAAAATATAACTGTCTGAATCGAAATAAACAGCTAGGGTAATGTAGAAGGGGACTTAAGGTCTGCGATGGTGTGCAACTGTACCTCAAGTCTCCGTCAAGCACTGGATACTAGCAATCTACTAACCGCCGCTAGGACCAACTCCAAAATTTGTACAAGAAGTACAGAGTGTAGTATGAGTATAACCGACCCCATGTACTCTGTAAGTGCCAAGCCTAACCTCAACGAAGTAGTGATGAGGCTAAGGCGAGTCACTTTAAAAGGCTGAAAACTAACACAATAACACAATGACTACAACATACACAAGTTGCGGCGCGCAACCCCATCCCACCGTACACACACAATCCTCCCTTATTCTACCGTAACATAATTTATCAATATCAAGAATTACATATAAAATCTGTTACGATGCGCAATCCGATCCTACCTATCACCATAATCAATGTCATATTCCACCCTTATTCCACCATATCACAATTGTTGCGGCATGCAACCCGATCCATAAATATTCTCAATAAACGTAATCAGTTCAATTTACAAGAATCTCTACAATTAAGGAATATGAAAGCAAAGCAATAAAGGAACTACATACTAATAACAAGAATTCTACAAATAATACAAAAGCAACAAAACAAGTCAAGTACGTGACAATTAAGGTGTGCAAGTAAGACAATCAAGGCAAGCAACAATTAATCACAGAGTCATGGAAGGAACGAACAATTCAATACAAGAATAATTGATGACAAGTAACAAATTACGACATAGAAATCAATTAAAGCATGTAACAATTAAGGCATAAAGTGAGATAATTCATGAAATACGAGAAAAACATGGAAACAATCATTTTGACGGCGTTTATACACTCGTCACCTTGCATATACACTATTACATGCACAATACACATAACATATAGTTCAAGGGTTCCTAATTTCCTCAAATCAAGGTTAGACCCAATACTTACCTCGCTCCGCAACCAAATCAAAGCTCAACCGGGGCCTTTCCTCTAACATTTGCCTCCAAACCAATCAAATATAACCAAAATCGACTTAATATCATCAAACAATGCTAGGGAAATCAATTACAATATATAAAGCTAAGATCTTTACTCTTTTCCCAAAAAGTCAACAAAAGTCAACCCAGAGCTCGCTCGGTCAAAACCTGGGTCCAATGGTAGATTCCGACTACCCATGATCCTACGAGATAATATATGTGACTAGTTTCAAAATTCGAGTCCAAATCGACTCTCAAAACTTGATTTCTTATTTTTCGAAAACTTAACAAGCTTTCACAAATTTTTACTTTGATTCACATGATTTTGATGTTAAATTTAAGATAAATTGATGGAGTATGATTAGAAATGGATTGAAATCACTCACTCAAAGTTTGTAGATGAAATTCCATCTTCAAATCGCCTCCTACCGAGCCTAGGGTTCCAAATATGAAAATGAGGCTAAAAATCATATCCCTCAGCTTTTTGTCCAGTCGCAGATATCGCAAATGCAACCCGGGGTTCGCAAATGCGAAACCCGTAAATACGAACCCCGCAAATGCGAAAAAATCATCGTAAAAGCGAATTCCCCGCATCTCTGCCGTCATCGCAATTGCAACGACTAGTTCGCAAATGCGAACATTGGAACTTCGCAAAAGCGATCAAATGATCGCAAATGCGATCTCTGCTGTTCCTAGGCCATCTTCGCAATTGCAAACAAAATGTTCGCAAATGCGGTCATAACAGACTTGGCCATTCGTCACAAATGCGACCTCTAATCTTGCATTTGCGAGACCTGCACACCAGATCATACCAGCAACCCTAAAACTCTTCCAAACTCTCTGAAACGTGTCCGAAATTCACCCGAGCCCTCGGGGCTCCAAACCAAACACTAACACAAGTCTAAAAACATCATACGAACTTGCTCGCATGATCAAAATACTAAAATAATACCTAGAATTACGAATCAGACATTAAAATGTATGAAATTTTTCAAAGAACTCAAGAACATGCAAATTTATACCCGGACGTCTAAATCACGTCAAATTAAATCTATTTTGCACCAAATTTTACAAACAAATCATAAATGGTGAACCTATTCCAAGTTCCGGAACCTAAATTCGAATCCGGTAGTAACAAAGTCAACCTACGGTCAAACTTGAGAATTCTTTAAACCTTCAAATTACTTGTTTTCAACAAATCAGGTTAATTAAGTTAGGGACTTTCGAATTCGATTTCGGGTACCGTTAGGATACTGATCCGGGCCCGTTTACACAAAATGCTGACTGTTGTCAACTCAAATTATTTTTAAGGTTAACACATTTTCTTTAATTTTTCACATAAAGATTTTCCAGAAAAAGACACAGACTGTGCACACAAATCGAGCAAGTCTAAACAGAGCTATTCGAGCTCTCAGAGCATAGAAATGAAGGCTAAAACTCAAAGTGACCTATCGGGTCATCACCGATGAAACAAGGATAAATTTTGGCGACAGTTGCGTTCAAAGCTGTTGTCATATTGTAGCGTATCTTTTTCCCTTTTCATAACTGAAATTCCATTTGTTATGGCTTAAAATAGGTAATACACAATTGGAAGAAGTCTTATTAAAAGAGGAATGGAGAGAAAATAGGAAAAAGATGTAACTAAATTCCCTAATGTAAGGTACTAATAATGAATTGTATATAATTTATAAGTAATCCTTGTTTATGGCAGATAATATACAAAGTTAAAATAATTTTAATAAATAAATTTTAAATATTGTATAGGAAGGAAAAATCCTATTATATTGTAGGTTGGGTCCAAAAGTAACCGATCCAAAGACTTCACCTCTGGCCCAAAAGCAGTTGGTGGGAAAAATAAGCAATAAATTCAGCTGACTATTTGTGTGAAGACTCTTTAGTAAAATACCTGTGGGGTATGCCCTTAATTTGTATTTTATAGTACAGCATTGGCTATTTTGTTTTAAATGTTTTTTTTTTGGTAGATGATTTTCTTAAGATATAAAGCAACACTGGCAGTTCACAACAAAAGTTGTTGGGGTTGCTCATCAATGTTGAGCCTGATTGACATCAAAGTTTTCCAAACAATTGCGCATGGACAAAATATTTTGTCTATTTTGGAGAATTGTTCGTGCAATCAAATCACATTTTCATAAATTACCCAACAAAAACAGGAAAATAAATAATAATATCCTAAATAAGTAGGTCTATACACCTAAGTTCCCATCCTTTCCTATCCATTAGTGCACTTCCATTCTTCTTTTATTTTCTCTATAATTTTAACAGAGAAATTTCTTTCTCAGTTTTTTCTCCTTCCGGTGCGAATAAAATTTTATTTTATTCAAAGGCACTCTGGAAAAAACTGCATTGTGACAACTGACAAATTTTGTCAAAAAGATGAACACCTAATTTTGTACCTAGCAAGGAACTTTCCACATTCTTGGTTCAAAAAACTAAGTTATGAAAGTAAAGGATCTTCAAGAAATGAAATACACTTTCTAATTTTAATAAATAAAATTATTTTTGTTTTGTTAAAGAAAAGAAAAAAAATAGTTTTTATTTTAATTAGCTAGGAAGGCATAGAATCAATGCTAGGGTTTGTAAAGGATTGAATTGACACGAGATGACAGAGAGGCCTCCATTTTAACAGTTTTCCAAGGAAAATAATAAAAAATCAAGATGATTTAACTAATTTTGTAAAAAAGATAATTGAAAAAAATGATAAAAAGAGTTAGAATTCTGATGGATTTATAGTTCACGTTCCAAGTCACATGAATTAGGATATAATACCATTTCACTTAGGTATCGTTTGGTAGGGTGCATAATAATAATGCTGAATAGAGTGTATTAATAATGCTGGTATTAGTTATGCTCACATTAGTTATGCTGACATATTTCTTATCCAGAGATGGATCCAGGATTTCAAGAGGATGGGTGCACTATTGTGAAGATGCGGATTTAGAATTTATATTTGACTAGTTTAACTTTAGTATCTACCATGTACCCATTACACTTTTAAAATTATAGGTTCAAATTATATTCTTTTTAAAATTTTAGTGATTTTCACGTATATATCTATACTCCGTGCCGAAAACAAGACTGTCCGGAGTGAGATTTGAACCACCAATTTCATTCGTAGGGGTGCACCCAATGATTATTGCACCAAAGGAGTCTTTGAGCATATGTTCACGCACATATAATTAAGTAATTTTCAAAAAATATAACATTATTATATATGGTTTAGGGAGAGGAGTATGGGTTCACGTGAACCCATACTCTAAGACTTAGATACGCCCCTGTTCTTATTCATTGTTTGGTTTGATGTATTAAAGCATTGCATAATTTTTAAAAGAATTGTTTGTTTACAAAAATACCCTCAAAACCAGTCCATCACTCTATCTTTTTAAAAGAAACTTATGTTGAGGAGTGTTTTTATATGAAAAATATTTTAAAATAATTATTTGATTTACCTACCTATATTGTAGTATAGAGCTGAATATTTATTTATAAAAAAGGAAATATTTATTTACTAGGGATATAATTTTATTTCTTACTATTTGGATTATTTCAAATTTGCATTAGTATAATAGCATATTTAATTAAGCATAAATTTTAAAGGACAATTTTATCTTTAACTAAGCTAATGCATGTATTAAAACCCATTGTATTGTTAATACCATGGCTTTATATGCATTAGTTATGCATAGGATAATACCAAATAGAGTGTATAACTAATGCTTGCATAAGTAATGCATATGTTCAAAATATTTACCAAACAAGGTATTATTAATACACAAAGTTAATGCATGCATTATTTTTCTAATGCATCCTACCAAATGATCCCTTAAATTAATGAAATCAGGGAAGAGTAATAGACAATTCAGCATCACGGATCACACGTCACAACCCAAAATCCACTATAGATCGTGATGACGCCCAACATTGCCGTTAGGCAAGCCAACACTTAATTATTCATTTTATTATTTTTAACATCATGAATCTTACTTAGATAGAGAGGTTAGTGCATTAAAATAAATCGCAGTTACGTACATTTTAGTTAAAATATTAAGTAAAAGTGTATCAATGTAAAACAATCCATAACAAATTCTAGAATACCCCCAAAATCTGGCGTCACAAGTGCATGGGCATCTACTGGAAGGTACAATAACAATATAACATCCGTCTGGAATACAAGTTAGACAGGAAAATGTAAATAATTCTGATGGAGACTCTGTATGTCGCGGATCATAACATGGGATGCAGCTCACCGTAAAGTCCCCGCAATAGCCGCGTCTTTGCTCCCAAAAGACCACCAGGAATGTATATACCTACACAATAAGTGCAGAAGTGTAACATGAGTGCGTAAATCAATGCGTACCTAGTACGTATCTAACCTAACCCCGGAGAAATAGTGATAAGGGGTTGACATCGATACTTACTAATGGTCCGATAAATCAAGTACAGTAGAAAGTAAACAAGTATGAGGTATAGTAAATAAAAATTATAAACAAATATAGATACGTGGTACAATCCTGCTATGAACAGTAAACACAAACTCTCAATTATCGGATACCTCCTCAACCAGAGTGTATATAAAATGGTCCCCACCAGATACGTTGTCACAACTCAAATCAAGAAAACTCAAGGATACGTTGGCTTCTTGTCAAATATTAAGCACGATTTTGCCGAGGCAAATGACCTGATCCCATAAGAGTGTTTTGTAAAGTTGCCGAGGCGAACGACCCGATCCCATAAGAGTATTTTATAGAAATGCTAAGGCGAACGACCCGATCCCATAAGAATATGATACTGCCGAGGCGAACAACGCGATCCCATAAGAATATGATATTGCTAAGGAGAACAGCCCGATCCCATAAGAATATGATTCTGCCGAGGAGAACGGTCCGATCCCATAAGAATATGATATTGCTGAGGTGAACGACTCGATCCCATAAGAATGTGGTACATAATCCTGCTGAGGCGAACGACTCGATCCCATAAGAGTGAGAAGCTTTAACGGGTCCTTGACCCCACTCACAAATATGCGTGTGAGTTATGAAATTTAAGGAAACTTTTTGATGAATACACATAACACGGGAGAAATTTGTAATGGAAGCATAATTTCTACGGTTAATCGAGTAGCTCGTCAAATCTCTAAATTAGTGCATCCATTACTCTACACAAGTCTAGTCTCAGGTCGTAACGCGAAATTAAGTAATTAAACATGCAAGAATAACTCAATTAGTACAATTAAAGCATGGCGTGAATCCTAGACTACCCGGACATAATCAGTAATTCTAGCATACGCACGGATACTCGTCACCTCATACGTGTGTAGCTCCCATAACATGTAGTATATAATATGAATAACACCTACGAGGTAATTCTCCCTCACAAGGTTAGACAAGAGACTTATCTCGCTCCGAAGTTTCATAACCTGCTCCAACGCCTCTCTAGCACTTCAAACCAATGCCCATCGATCCAAAACTAGTCAAACAATCATGAAAACCAATAAACATATACTCCAACATCATAATTAATTAATTTATAGCACTTCCCAACTCCGCTTGAAAAGTCAACAAAGTCAACCCTCGGGCCCACGTGTCCAGATTCTAAATTTTTTCAAAGTTAAACATTACTCATAACATTACGAACTCAAATATATAATTTATTCCATATTCCATGTCGAATTTCGTGGTCAAAATCCAAAAATACTAAATTCTATATTTTCTTCAAAACCTCTACAATTTCTACAAAATTTCATCAATTTACAAGCCTAAATTCGTATATTTAACTCACAACTTGTAGAAATCACTTACCTTATGATTGACGATGAAAGTGGCGCTCCAAGGTCGGCTCCCATGGAAGAAATGAGATGTAAATGAGCCAAATCCTTGTTATTAAAAACATTCTGCCCAGGCTCTTCCCCTCCGTGATCGCGAAAGCCAACAACCAACAGCCCAAAATTCCTCAATCGCGATTGCGAACCTCCACATGCTATCGTGAAGCTTTGCCTCCCAGAACTAAAACTTTGGAAATGCTAACTTTCCATCATAAGCGCTGAAATGCTCCTGGACCACCCGATACTCAACCCGAACATATGCCCAAGTTCGAAATGATCATACGAACCTATTGGAACCTTCAAATCCTGATTCTGAGATCGTTTACTCAAAAGTTAAACCTTTGTCAACTCTTCCAACTTAAAGCTTCCGAATTGAGAATTTTCATTCCGAAACAACTCTGAACTTCCCGAAATTTAATTTCGACCACATGTACAAGTCATAATATATGAAGTGAATCTACTAAAGGCCCCAAACTGCTGAACGACGCATTAGAGCTCAAAATGATCGGTCGATCGTTACATTCTCCCCCACTTAAACATACGTTCGTCCTCGAACGTGCTAAGAACTGCTCCGGAGTTACCCCAAAATCAATGTTTAACGCTTTGTGCACCTACCCATTCCACCACAACCCATGTGTATACATTAGCTCGATCCATACTGAAGATCCCTCCTACTACCTAGCCCACACGCCTTAGAACCAAATTGCAACATCTGGAATTCTCTACCAGGTCTGATTCCAACATACGAACACCGACACAGTCTCCACCCATTGTACCAAATATGATTATGCACCCATACTGAGATCACAAAATGTACCGCACAACTCGTATGTTCATAATAACATCCTCTAACTATAATAACTGCAAATTTACAAATCAGATGCCCGTAGTATACCTCATAACACATATCAGTCCGGTTCCAACTCTCACAATACTTCCACGACTAAAAAGATGCACAGTAACTCATAATCACCCGTCAACTCAATAACTCACAGAGTTTTTCCACTTGACAAGAACCTTTTTCTCATTTTGAATTGATCGTTGACAATTTCTCTTTAATATACTTTACATAAATCCGATCGCACCGATTTTAGGTCCAATAGCCTCGTCTCACCCAGTACAAGCTGCTCAAGTAATAAGCCGCCTCAAACACTGACTAAAATATCACATGACGCCATCAATGCACAAACAAGCTACAACTCGAATATGAAATATAAGGAAGAACGAACTCTGGAAAAGAACTACCCAGCCCGCATAATGAATAAAACGACCAAACAATGCTATGAACCTTTCTCGGAGACGAGAAACAAGACAAAAAAAACAATTATAGGGAACCCTACTCAACATCTCACTGTTGCTGCGTGCAACCCAATCCACACATGATACCATTGCGGCGTGCAACCCGATCAAAATATCATACCCATGGCGGCGTGCCACCTGATCCACACATAATAATCAACAAGGAAGTACCTACCGAGTCAAACTGCTCAAACCCATGAAATGCCCGAATATCGACCACAAGCACGCCAAGTGCAAAAATACAACCCTAGGGAGACGGATAGCGCATTGCGCTACAAAACTCGAGCTCGACTAAGGTGCAATAACGATAAGCTGCACAGGACCACAACACACGTGCGACTAATCAAGCCGTCTCACATCCCACCTGGCATAATAGAGTAAGAGAATAACTGATGACATGAATAACATCCAACACCCCAAGACTCGCCCATAAGTAGTGCTATACTGAATGGACACATTTGACCTGATCTGATGTAGAGCACACATTTGCATTAAGTCTACTAGCGGACCTCAAGCCGACTCTGATCATGCCATACTGGGCCACTAACCTTCCAAGGATGCACGATGACCTTATTCATGACACATAAGAGTAGCAGTAAAATCCAGAACAACTCACACAGTACACAACCAAAGGAATAGAGTGCCTCTCCGTTATAACCTCTCCCATTGGCGACAATACCAAAATCTCCATATCTGATTTAAATCTCTAACAATTGAATGACTAGCGCGTCATACTTATACGATCTACTTAAGGGATACACCTCCACAACCTTCCACACCAGGTAGTAAAATCTAAATATTAATGGTCATCGACCATGCTATTTCCATATTACTAGTCAAGCATCCGCATTTCAATACCCAGCACTTCTTCCACAAAACAGACCATCCTCCGGCCGCCCGAAAATGGTGCAAGCACATTACGAATATCTGAAATCTTCCTATGCTTCTCCGATCTTGTGACATTCTTATCGAAACTGAACCGCAACCTTGATCCTCAACTTCCAATCACTATACTGCTCATCGCACCTATCTTGCCGCTATGAGAGAGTCCAAGAATTTCATCATAACTACTGAACCACTCGTAGAATAAACACTTCATTGGCTAGATCCCTTTCACTCAACTCATTTCGGGAGAACAATTGCAACACACAACTGAATTCCCATAACCGCAAATAAATGCAAACCTCGAGTCGTAGTCTAAACTGCTATAACTTTTCTGGAATCCATTTACACATAACAAAACAATCATAATCAACTACCTCCAAGTCAATCAAATCACGGAGGCTGTCAAGTCTACACATACAGCCACAAATCGCCTGTATAGCCTTAACACACCGAAGGAACTGATCATCTCCACAACCATGCTGATTCAAACCATTACGAACTAACTCAACTTCTTCCAACTTACTTTTGACTTGCCTTTGAAATAATAGTTTATTCAAACACATAACGGACCTCAAACAACACTCATCCCGAGTGATCCAAATCACGAGACCACATCGTCTTAATAGCCATCCTCCATCTCATACCCTCCTTATGCACTCAGTAGTATCTCTACCTATTACACCCATTCTGAAAGACCTCCTACTAATTCGAGCTATTTCTTCCATTTTTCTAATACTGCACCACAGACCCGATGATAACATAGAAATTTCCTAAGTATTCTTCACAATCTAATACAAAATCCAGTCCTCAACCACATAATGACCCCAAAGTCTTTAAACACCATATCCTAATTCTTTAACCCACTAGAACCATTGTTGAGTGTCACCCACTCTGACCGGGCCCCGAATATGTAACCAATCTCTATTGCTCTGCTAGCACACGAATACTTCCAAAGAAGCAACATGATGAATTTTTTTCTTGCACATCACATCCACAAGAAGCATAAAATATACGTCATCCCAACACCTGCACACGAATCAATAAGGCAAAATGTAACACATGTACGTAAAATTTCCTTATCCAAAATACCCTTGATGTTTTTCTTGATCATAACTAATCCACCAATGCACCGATAACCCAAAACTATACAGGCATATGGCCACATGACTCACTTATGGACTATGGGCTCCCCCACTTCGCTTTACACTACAATCACATAGATCCAAACCCCAAAACGACCTCTTCTTCCCAGTTACCATTATCCCACACCGTTGCTCAGCCCAATTCCTCATAAGTTCTTGTTGGACTAATCATAACACATCCAGAATTATCCGCCACAATCGTACACTTGACCTCCTAACCGTCGTACCATTTTCTTCAAGCAATCCAAGCTCACCTAGCATTACATTAATCCCATGTTGGACAGAATGTAGAACTCTTTGTAGGAACCTCATCAAAATCACGCAAACGCTAACCTGCTCACAATAGATATCCCACCTGTGTACCCTCATCTCGACCTCCTTTAACTTCATTGCTATAGTTGCATCCATCATGAAATCAACTAACCTCCCTGGGTCCACACTGATCCGCCATCCGTAAGAATCTCTTCATCCATTAACATCACCTGAAGGTCCAACGACCTGTTTGAAACTCGAAGACGTAACTCACCCAAGACAATGATCGAATACTTCACTTTTTCCTACATTCCAATCAAGCCCTTCTCGTCACATTCAAAATTCCCAAGCATAGAAACCACCTCAGAGATCATCTCCCTCGAACCTTCATCACTGGAAACGCCAGTCAGATTCTGACGTCGCAATGCACAATCATCTCTGATAACTTCCTCTTAGGTTCCATCTCACAACACCGTGCCCAAAGGCCACCAAATAAAGGCCAACATGCCGTTGAGCCTCAATGCATTCAATCAAGGACGGCGACCCCACAATATTAACAAGAATTCCACCAAATTTGAAATATACCAAATCTCGACTGTAGGCAACACCAATACTAGGCCAAAATGATAGATCACCCCTACACGAGGCGACGATAATTTCCCACTTGAATACGCAGGGAGAAATATCCTGCACCACATTTGTTGTACCATTACAACTCCTCGATGCCCAATTGATAACTAGCGCTCAACACCGTATAAGAATGAGTAGAAAGGAAATGAAGGCGTAAGCCTCAATGGAATCAAATCGCATGATGAGGAATCAAGAAGGGAAGTGCTCCTAACAGCCCTGTAGCCTTTCGAAAATAAGTACAGACGTCTCCGTACCGATACGCAAGACTCTACTAGACTTGCTCATGACTCGTGAGACCTAAGTGAACCTAACACTCTGATACCATGCTGTCACGACCCAAAATCCACTATAGGCTGTGATGGCGCCCAACGTCGCTGTTAGGCAAGTCAACACTTAATTATTTATTTTATTATTTTTAAAATTATGAATCTTACTTACATAGAGAGGTCAGTGCATTAAAATAAATCTTAGTTACGTACAATTTAGTTAAAATAATTAGTAAATGTGTATAAATATAAAACATAATTATACTAGAAGGTATAATAACAATATAACATCTATCTGGAATACAAGTTAAGTAGGAAAATGTAAATAATTCCGATGGAGACTCTATATGCTGCGGATCGTAACACGAGATGCAGCTCACCGTAAAGTCCCCAAAATAGACGCGCCTTTATGCCCAAAAGACCACCAGGAATGTATACCTGCACAATAAGTGCATAAGTGTAGTATGAGTACGTAAATCAACATGTACCCAGTAAGTATCTAGCCTAACCCCGGAGAAATAGTGACGAAGAATCGACGTCGACACTTACGTACGTACTAGTGGTCCGATAAATCAAGTACAATTAAAAGTAAACAAGTATGAGGCATGGTAAATAAATAGTGTTAAATATAGGTACGTGGTACGGTCCTCTTCTGAACAGTAAATATAAACTCTCAATTATCGATTACCTCCTCAACCGGAGTGTATATAAAATGGTCCCCACCAGATAGGTCGTCACAACTCAAATCAGGAAAACTCATGGATACGCTGGCTTCTTGTCAAATATTATGCACGATTCTACCAAGGCGAATGGCCCGATCCCATAAGAGTGTTTCGTGAAGTTCGCGAGGTGAACGACCCGATCCCATAAGAATATGATACTGCTGAGGCGAACGGTCTGATCCCATATGAATATGATACTCCCGAGACGAACAACCCGATCCCTTAAGAATATGATACTGCTGAGGCGATCGACCCAATCCCATAAGAATGTGTTACATAATCCTGCCGAGGTGAACGGACCGATCCCATAAGAGTGAGAAGCTTTAACGGGTCCTTGACCCCACTCACGAATATGCGCGTGACTTATGAAATTTAAGGGAAATTTTTGATGAATACGTACAACGCGGGAGAAATTTGTAAGGGAAGCACAATTTCTACGGTTAATCAAGTAGCTCGCCAAATATCTAAATTAGCGAATCCATTACTCTATGCAAGTCTAGTCTCAGGTGGTAACACGTACGGGGTATGTCCGGGTAGTCTAGGATTCACGCCATGCTTTAATTGTACTAATTGAGTTATTCTTGTTGTGAGATATTCTTGTTATATGCTACATGTTGTGGAAGCTACGCACAGGGTAATTCCCCCTCACAGGGTTAGACAAGAGACTTACCTTGCTCCGAAGTTCCATAACCAGCTCCAACGCTTCTCTAGCACTACAAACCAATGCCCATCGATCCGAAACTAGTCAAACAATCACGGATACCAATAAAATTATACTCTAACATCATAATTAATTAATTTATAACACTTCCCAATTCCGCTCAAAATGTCAACAAAGTCAACCCTCTGGCCCACGTGCCCGGATTTCTAAAACTTTCGAAGATAAACATTACCCATAACATTACGAACTCAAATATATAATTTATTCCCAATTCCGTGTCCAATTTCGTGGTCAAAATCAAAACAATATCAAATTCTAGTTTTTCTTCAAAAATTCTACAATTTCTACAAAATTTCATCAATTTACAAGGCTAAATTCGTATATTTAACTCACAACTTGTAGAAATCACTTACCTCATGATTGACGATGAAAGTGGAGCTCCAAAATTGCTCCAAGGTCGGCTCCCATGGAAGAAATGAAATGAAAATGAGCCAAACCCCTGTTATTAAATATATTCTGCTCAGTCCCTTCCCCTTCACGATCGCGAAAGCCAACAACCAGCTGCCCAAAATTCCTCAATCGCATTCGCGAACCTCCACACGCGATCGCGAAACTTTGCCTCCCAGAACTACACGTTCGCAAACCAAATGCCGCGTTCTCATAAGGCTAAATCCTTGGCCCATCATTCCTTCCCCGCGATCGCAGTTCCCAAGTCGCGATCGGGTAGCACAAAACAGCAGCCCCCCAAATTCCTTCTTTGCGATCACGTACATCACCTCACGGTCGCAATGCACAACACTAGCACCAACAACCAGCATCATCCAAAGCACCTAAACTTGGCCCGAAACCATCCTGAAACACACCCGAGGCCCCCGGGACCCCGTCCAAACACACCAACCAGTCCCAAAATATAACACGAACCTGCGTGAGGCCTTAAATCACACCAAATAACATCAAAACTATGAATCGATGATCGAAACCTTTCTTTAAATTTTCAAACTTCCAAACTTCGATGAACGCACCAAAATCATATCAAAACATTCGAGAATGACGCCAAACTTTGCGTACGAGTAATAAATCACGATACGAACCTATTCCAAGGCTCGAAATTCAAAACGAACATCGATAATACCAAAGTCCACTTCAAGTCAAACTTAGGAATTTCTAAAACTGTTGAAATGCCCACTTTGCATAATAAGCGCCGAAATGCTCTCGGACCACCCGATACTCATCCCGAACATACGCCCAAGTACGAAATCATCATACGAACCTTCCGAATTGAGAATGTGCCTTACGAAACAACTTTGAACTTCCCGATATTCAATTCCGACCACACGTACAAGTCATAATACATGAAGTGAAGCTACTCAAGGCCTCAAACTACCGAATTTGAACTTCCCGATATTCAATTCCGACCACAGGTACAAGTCATAATACATGAAGTGAAGCTACTCAAGGCCTCAAACTACCGAATGATGCGCTAGAGCTCAAAACGACCGGTCTAGTTGTTACATCACCAATGGCTTCTTCCAAGTTTACAATCCTTCTTAAGTTTTATGTATGTAAAATATATTTATTCAATAAAATTGTTTAAGAAATAATTATAAGTAAATTTCTATGATATATACTAATTGATAAAAATAATATGTCACAATCCAATTCTCCTATAGGCCGTGATGGCGCCCAACTCCGTCGCTAGGCAAACCAACTGTGTATCTATTCTTTTATCATTTTTGAAATAGTTGATTTGTTAATCATTACATAAGAAAGAGATGAAAAATTTACTAAAATAAAACGTAACAAATTGTAAGATCAAGTGTAGTGAAATATATACTCAAAAATCATTAAGTGTCTACTAGAAAAATTCCAAGACCTGGTGCCACAAGTGTATGAGATACTAATAGAATACACAAAATACTAAACTACTGTCTGAAGTAAAGTAGACAGAAAGTAAATGTAAAAGAAAGACTTCGGGTGCTGCAGAACGATCTCGGAAGGCAGCTCACCGCTAAGTCTCCATATATTAGGAGTGCGCGCCAGGATGATGTTCGGATGCACCTGTCTCAAATCCTGCATGGTTAGTGCAGAAGTGTAGCGTAGGTACATAAACAACATGTACCCAGTAAGTATCTAGTCTAACCTAGAAGAAGTAGTGACGAGGGGTCAACTTCGACACTTACTATGGGCACACAATAAAATACCGAAATTCTAAATAAGCATGAGTTATGTAAACAACCATAAATCTCCATAACAAGCAATAAATAAATATTTCTTTCACTAATAATAAATCCCAAGTCCATTTCCACCATTAAATAATTGTAACCTCTCAAGCCGATAAGATCATATCAAGGAGATTAGGCTCCAAGTATTATTACGCACGATTTATGCCGAAGTCGTGTGACCCGACCCAAAATATATGTATATACTATGTGCACTGCCGAGCGTCGAACGACACTAACCATAAATGCATCTATTAACCTTCTGAGACGAACGACTGCTCCCATGAGAGTATAGGAAATTTACCTCGCTCGCGGAAATACTTTTAACGCGAGTGAACATAGATTTCTCAAAGTTATTATAATATTCTTCCATTATTCCCCACACATAAGAAATTTAAACGGGAGACTTTAAATCTTAAAATCCTTAATCTCAGCTCTAGTTAAGATAATTAATATGTATGACCAACATAATAGAGCAAACAAAATATGGTGTAAGCCTAAGACTACCCGGACATCACATAAAATATAGCTACGCACAGACTCTCGTCACCTAGTGCATACATCGATCTCCACACCTATAATTCATAACAAAAATACACCTAAGGGGATGGGTTCCCTATTACAAGGGTAGATAAGAGACTTATCTCGTCTCAAAGCTCGCTTTCCGGTCTCAAATTCGCTCTAAAGCCACAACCCGGTGCCAAAAAATCCGAAACTAGTCAAATGTTGTATAAATAAATCAATATATGTTCCAAAGTTCATAATTTAACTATTAGAGTAATTACCCAACCAAAATTGGAAGATTCTTAAAATTCACCCCCGGGCCCACGTGCCCGGATTCCGAAAATGTTCGAAGAAAGTTATTACTCATATCCTCACGAACTCAAATATACAATTTTCTCTCAATCCCATAACCATTTTCGTGGGTAAATCCCATTTTTATCAACATTTAGTGTTATTCATCTAAACCCATGATGTTTTCACAAATTTACATGTTAAAACCTACCCATAATCTATGTATTTAACTCACATTAGATAGAAATCACTTACCTCAAATGCTAGGTGAAAACCCCTCTTCGAAAGCTCCAAAATCGCCCAATGAATGAAAGCAAATGAGTTAAAAATGGTTTAACTCCCAACTTAAATGAACCTCACTGCATCTAGGACTTTTGCACTTGCAGTTACTGGGCCGCATCTACGACACTATTTTTATAGCAAAAGGTCCGTTCTTGCGGAATTCCCTAGGCCCGGTAGTGGTCGCTTCTGCGGACGGGATACTGCTTTTGCGGATGGTCAAGCGCACCTGCGGCTTTATCGTACCTGCAGGCTATTTCTCGCAGAAGCGAGGCCGCTTCTGCGCGTGGTTCTCCGCTTTTACGGACACTGGCCAAGTGCCCCAAAGCCTCTTCTGCAGCCACAAGCTTGCATCTGCGGGCTCGCACCTGCGGCCATAAGCTCGCAGGTGTGGGCACACCAGATCTGGTGCACCAGCAACCCTTTTGAGTCCTAATTCGATCCGTGCATAGTTCGCATTGCACTCGAGGCCCCCAAGGCCTCGTCCAAATATACCAACAAGTTTATAAACATAAAACAGACTCGCTGACACCCTAGGAACATAGATAACAACATTAAAGCTAAGAATCGTACGCCAAAACCAATAGAATCAACTTATGAACTTCATGTTCTTCAATCTTACTCCGAACGCACCGAATCATGCTTAAACTACTTGGAGTGATTCCAAATTTTGCGTGTAAGTCATAAATCACCATACGTAACTATTCCTAGGCTCAAAATCCCAATTGGACCTCGATAACACCAAAATCCTACATCAAACCAAATTTAAAGAACTTTAAAAACCTTCAATGTGCCAACTTCCAATATTAAGCGCTGAAACGCTCCCGGGTCATCCAAAACCTGATCCGAACATACGCCCAAGTACACATTCATCATACAAACCTATTGGAACCTTCAAATTACAGTTTCGAGGTCATTTACTCAAAACGTTGAATCAAGTCAAACTTAGCCCTTTTAAAGCCAAACTAAGGAACCAAGTATTCTGATTTCAACCCGAACCCTTCCAAATCCTGAACTAACCACCCCTACTGGTCATAAAATAGTAAAAGCACATACGTGGAGTCTTATTTAGGGGGAAAAGGGATCTATAAAAAAAAATAACCGGTCGAGTCACTACATTCTCCACCTTTTAAACAAACATTCGCCTTCGAACGAGTCTAGAATCATACCTGGAGTGCTGAATAGGTGTGGATATCTGCTCCGCATGTCCTCCCCGACCTCCCATGTCACCTCATCGACTGGTTGTCCCCTCCACTGAACCTTTACCGCATAAATCTTCTTGGACCTTAATTGGTGAACCTGCCTATCAACAATGGCAACTGGATCCTCCTCATAACCCACGCAACAATGGCAAGCTGAAGTCTAACACATGCGACCTGTCAGCATGATATCTCCGGAGCATAGACACGTGGAAAACCGGATGAACTCCTGGTAGACTGGGAGGCAAAGAAAGATCATAAGCAACCTCTTCAACTCGTCGCAACACCTCAAATGGACCTATAAACCTCGGGCTCAACTTGCCCTTATTTACGAACCTCATGATTCCCTTCATTGGCGAGACCTTCAAGAGAACCTTCTCACCCACCATAAATGACAAATAACGCACCTTCTAATCCACGTAACTCTTCTGTCTGGACTGTGATATGCGTAGTCGCTCCTGGATAAACGTTACCTTTTCCAAGGCATCCTTTACCAAATCAGTACCATATAACTTAGCCTCGCCGGGCTCAAACCATCCGATGGGCGAATGACATCGCCGACCATATAAAACCTTAAATGGAGCCATCGCAATGCTGGAATGATAACTGTTATTGTAACCAAGCTCGGCCAAAGGCAAGAATCGATCCCACTGCCCTCCGAAGTTAATCACACATGCTTTGAGCATATCCTCCAGGATCTGAATTGTCCGCTTAGACTATCCATCGGTCTGCGATTGAAAGGCTGTGCTGAGCTCTACCCAGGTCCCCAACTCACTTTGTACTGCGCTCCAGAAATGCGAAGTAAACTAAGGGACTCTATCTGATATGATGGAAACAAGAACACCATGCAACCGAATAATCTCCTGAATATAAATCTAGGCCAACCTCTCTGAATAATACGTTGTTACAACAGAAATAAAGTGTGCCAACTTGGTCAACCCGTCGACAATGACCCAAATTGCATCAAACTTCTGCAAGGTCCGCGGCAACCCAACTACGAAGTGCATTATAATGCGCTCCCATTTTAACTCAGGTATAGTCATCTGCTGGAGTAGGCCACCTGGCCTCTGGTGCTCATACATAACCTGCTGACAATTTAGACATCTTGCCACATACTCGACTATGTCCTTCTGCATCCACCGCCACCAATAATGTTGCCTCAGGTCGCGATACATCTTCGTAGCACTTGAATGAATAGAATACCGAGAACTGTGTGCCTCCTCCGGGATCTTCTTCCTCAATCCATCAATATTAGGAACACATAGGCGACCCTGGAGTCGCATAACACCATCCTCGCCGATAGTAACTTCCTTGGCACCAACCTGTAGTACCGTATCTCTGAGAACAAACAAGTGCGGATTATCAAACTGACGAGCCTTGATCTGCTCGAATAGTGAAGACCAAGTGACGACGCATGCAAGAAATCGGTTGGGCTCTGAAATATCCAACCTAACAAGTCTGTTAGCCAAGGACTGAATGTCCAAAGCAAGGGGCCTCTCCTCTACTGAAATGAATGCCAAACTACCTATACTCTCTGCCTTTCTACTCAAGGCATCATCAACTACATTCGCCTTGCTCGGATGATAGAGGATGGTAATATCATAATCTTTTATTATCTCAAGCCACCAGCGCTGCCTCAAATTGAGATCCCTCTACCTGAATATATGCTGCAAGCTGCGATGATCAGTGTAAACCTCACAGGACACCCCATAAAGATAATGCCTCCAGATCTTAAGAGCATGAACAATCGCGGCCAACTCTAAATCGTGTATGGTGTAATTCTTCTCATGGGACTTTAGCTGATATGAATCATATGCAATAAATAGCCCCACCTGCATCAATACACAACCCAAACCAACGCGTGAAGTGTCGTAGTACACAGTATACATCCATGAACTGGAAAGCAATACTAACACTGGTGCTGAAGTCAAAATAGTCTTGATCTTCTAAAATCTCGCTTCACAATCATCGGACCATCGAAACGGAGCACCCTTATAGGTCAATCTAGTTAAAGGTGCTGCAATGGATGAGAAGCCCTCCACAAACCGGCAATAATAACCTGCTAACCCCAAGAAACTGCTGATCTCGATCCCTGTGGTGGGACGAGGCCAACTCTGAACTGCCTCAATCTTCTTGGGATCAACCTTAATACCCTTTCCCGATACAACATGCCCCAAGAATGCCACAGAATCTAACCAGAACAAACACTTGGAGAACTTAGCATAAAGCTTCTGATCCCGTAAGGTCTGAAACATCACTCTCAAATGCTGCTCATGCTCTTCCATGCTACGTGAGTAGATCAAAATGTTATCAATGAAGACAATGACAAACGAATCAATATATGGCCTAAAACACCCGGTTCATCAAGTCCATAAACACCGCCGGGGCGTTAGTCAAACCGAAGGACATCACTAGAAACTCATAATGGCCATATCTTGTCCGAAAAGCCATCTTCGGAATATCCAAATCCCGAATCTGCAACTGATGATACCCCGATCTCAAGTCCATCTTGGAGAACACCCTAGCACCGTGCAATTGGTAAAACAACATCATCAATTCGTGGCAGCGGGTACTTGTTCTTAATGGTAACTTTGTTCAACTGGCGGTAGTCAATGCATATCCGCATAGTCGCATCTTTCTTCTTCACAAATAACACTGGTGCACCTCAAGGTGACACACTCGGTCTGATGAACCCCTTTGCTAGCAACTCCTGAAGCTGTTCCTTTAATTTCTTTAACTCTTTCGAAGCCATAAGGTACAGTAGAATAGAAATAGGCTGGGTACCTAGAGCCAAATCAATATAGAAATCAATATCACGATCTGGTGGCATGCTTGGAAGATCAGAAGGAAACACATCAGAGAACTCCCGGACCACGGGCACTGAATCAATCACCGAAGTCTCTGTAGTAGTATCCCAAACATAAGCTAGATAAGCCAAGCACCCCTTCTCGACCATGTGTCGAGCCTTCAGAAAAGAGATAACCCGGCTAGGTGCACTGACAGATGAACCCTTCCACTCCAATCTAGGAAACTCTAGTATCGCCAAGATAATAGTCTTGGCATGGCAATCAAGGATGGCGTGATATGGAGAACACCAATCCATGCCTAGGATTACCTCAAAGTCTGTCATATCGAGCAGCAAAAGATCCGCTCGAGTCTCATAATAACAGAAAGTAACAATGCAGGACCAATAAACCCGATCCACAACAACAGAATCATCCACTGGTGTGGACACATAAATAGGAGTACCCAAGAACTCACGAGTAACACTCAGGAAATGAGCAAATAGAGATGAAATATACAAATATGTAGAACCTGTATCAAATAGTACGGAAGCATCCCTACCGCAGATAGAAATAATACCTGTGATTATGGCATCTGAGGCCACTGCATCTGGTCTGGCCGGAAAAACATAGAATCTAGCTGGAGCGCCACCTGACTAGCCTCCTACTGTCTGACCTCCACCTCTAGGATGGACCCTACCCACCTGCCCTTTATTTCTGGGCGACCGGACAACTGGTGGGGCAGCTGGTGCTATGATTATTGGCTGGTGTCCCTGCTGCACTGCTTTTCCCCAAAGTCTGGGACAAAAACTCTTTATGTGGCTAGGATCCCCACACTCATAACAAACTCTTGGAATGACGGTCTACTGACCGGAAGTCTGACCTTGATGGCCTGAATAACTACTGGAGAAACCCTGAATAGCTGGTGGCCGGTAGGAACTCGTTGGCATGGAACTGAAATAGGGCCACACTGGAGCACCCCAAGGAGGTGACGATGTTAGATATGTGGGCCTGCTAGGCTGCCCTCTCCCAAACTGACCTCCGCATTCAGACGGAGCACCACTGAACCCTCCAGTATAACGGAATCGCTTGTCGCGAGACATATTCTCTCAACTCCACTGACGAACACCCTCGATCCTCCGAGTTATCTCTACAACTAGCTCGTAAGAAGTCCCCATATCAACCTCTTAGGCCATAGTGGCTTGGATACCTGAATTCAAACCCGCAACGAACCTCCACACTCTCTCTGCATCAGTAGGAAGTATCATAAGTGCATGGCGAGATAACTTAGACAATCTCGCCTCATAGTCGGTCACGGACATCTGACCCTGCTGGAGCTGCTCGAACTAAAATCGCAACTCTTCCCTCTGAGAGGGTGGAATATACCTGTCCAGAAAGATACGCGTGAACTTGTCCCAAGTCGAGGGAGGAGAACCTGCTGGTCTGCCAAGTAGATATGACTGCCACCACCTACGGGCCTTGCCCTCCAGCTGGAAAGTAGTAACATCCACCCCATGGGACTCCAATATCCTCATGTTGTGCAGTCTGTCCCTGCACCGATCAATGAATTCCTGGGGATCCTCATGTTGCTCACCTCCAACGACAGGAGGGTGTAGCCTGGTTCATCTGTCAAATAGCTTCTACGGCTCACCGACCGCAGTTGGTTTGGGCTCAGGGATAGCTGCTACTACTGGCTGGGCTCCGCCCATGGGTAGTGTGCCCGGGGTCTGATACACGGCAATTGCATGCCCAAGAGCCTGGGCTGTAGGGGTCTGTGCTCCCCCTCCCTCCTGGGAGTGGCTGGATCCACTAGAAATAAACCAGCCTGAGTCATAGTATCCATGAACCGCAGCATACGGTCCATGACCTCCTGGAATCCCGGTGCGGACATGAAATCTTTCGGGCTAGACTCTGCTGTAGGCACCTCGCCCTGCTCCTCAATAACAGGATTCTTTACTGGTTCCACTTGTGGCATAACCGGAGCAACCCTAGGATGTCCTTGTCCTCTTCCATGAACTGTTGCCCTCACTCGGCCTCTGCCTCAGCTTTTAGCAACAAGGAAGCAGCTCCTCCATGGTCTGGAACATCCGTTGCGTGCGTTCTTACCATCTGTGAGAGAATGAGAGAAAGATACTTAGTAAAACATCAACTGCACGATAGGAGATGAAGAAAGAGTAGTTTCCTAACACCCTATAGCATCTCGAAGATAAGTACGAACGTCTCCACACCGATCCGCAAGACTCTATTAGGCATGCTCATAACTTGTGAGACCTACATGAACCTAGTGCTCTGATACCATGTTGTCAAGACCCAATTCTCCTATAGGCCGTGATGGCGCCCAACTCCGCCACTAGGCAAGCCAACAGTGAACTAACCGTGTATCTATTCTTTTATCATTTTTGAAATAGTTGATGTTTTTAATCATTACATAAGAAAGAGATGAGAAATTTAATAAAATAAAACATAACAAATTGTAAGATCAAGTGTAGAGAAATATATACTCAAAAATCATTAATTGTCTACTAGCAAAATTCCAAGACCTGGTGTCACAAGTGTATGAGCTACTAGTAGAATACACAAAACACTAAACTACTTTCTGAAGTAAAGTAGACAGAAAGTAAATGCAAAAGAAAGATTTCGGGTGATGCATAACGAGCTTGGAAGGCAGCTCACCGCTAAGTCTCGATGTATCAGGAGTGCGCGCCGGGATGATTCCCAGATGCACCTGCCTCAGATCCTGCACGGTTAGTGCAGAAATGTAGCATGAGTACATAAACAACATGTACCTAGTAAGTATCTAGTCTAACCTCGAAAAAGTAGTGACGAGGGGTCGACTTCGACACTTACTGTGGGCTAACAATAAAATACCGAAATTTTAAATAAGCATGAGTTATGTAAACAACCATAAATCTCCATAACAAGAAGTAAATAAATATTTCCTCCACTAATAATAAATCCCAAGTCAATTTCCATCATTAAATAATTGTAATCTCTCAAGACAATAAGATCATATCAAGGAGATTAGGCTCGAAGTATTATTACGCACTATTTATGCCGAGGTCGTACGACCCGATCGAAAATATATGTATATATTGTGTGCACTGTAGAGGGTCGAACGGCACGAACCATAGATGCATCTATTAACCTGCCGAGGCAAATAGACTGCTCCCATGAAAGTAGAGGACATTTACCTCGCTCGCGGAAATGCTTGCAACGCGAGTGAACATAGACTTCTCAAAGTTATTATAAAATTCTTCCATTCTTCCCCACAAATAAAAAATTTAAATGGGAGACTTTAAATCTTAAAATCCTTAATATCAGCTCTAGTTAAGACAATTAATATGCATGACCAACATAATAAAGCAAACAAAATATGGTGTAAGCCTAAGACTACTCGGACATCACATAACATATAGCTACGCATGGACTCTCATCATCTAATGTGTACGTAGCTCCCCACACCTATAATTCATAACAAAAATACACCTAAGGGGATGAGTTCCCTATTACAAGGTTAGGTAAGAGACTTATCTCGTCTCAAAGCTCGCTTTCCGGTCTCAAATTCGCTCTAAAGCCACAACCCGGTGCCAAAAAATCCGAAACTAGTCAAATGTTGTATAAATAAATCAATATATGTTCCAAAGTTCATAATTTAACTATTAGAGTAATTACCCAACCAAAATTGGAAGATTCTTAAAATTCACCCCCGGGCCCACGTGCCCGGATTCCGAAAATGTTCGAAGAAAGTTATTACTCATATCCTCACGAACTCAAATATACAATTTTCTCTCAATCCCATAACCATTTTCGTGGGTAAATCCCATTTTTATCAACATTTAGTGTTATTCATCTAAACCCATGATGTTTTCACAAATTTACATGTTAAAACCTACCCATAATCTATGTATTTAACTCACATTAGATAGAAATCACTTACCTCAAATGCTAGGTGAAAACCCCTCTCCGAAAGCTCCAAAATCGCCCAATGAATGAAAGCAAATGAGTTAAAAATGGTTTAACTCCCGACTTAAATGAACCTCACTGCATCTAGGACTTTCGCACTTGCAGTCACTGGGCCGCATCTACGGCACTATTTTTATAGAGAAAGGTCCGTTCTTGCGGAATTCCCTAGGCCCGGTAGTGGTCGCTTCTGCGGACGGGATACTGCTTTTGCGGATGGTCAAGCGCACCTGCGGCTTTATCGTACCTGCAGGCTATTTCTCGCAGAAGCGAGGCCGCTTCTGCGCGTGGTTCTCCGCTTTTACGGACGCTGGCCAAGTGCCCCAAAGCCTCTTCTGCGGCCACAAGCTTGCATCTGCGGGCTCGCACTTGCGGCCATAAGCTCGCAGGTGTGGGCACACCAGATCTGGTGCACCAGCAACCCTTTTGAGTCCTAATTCGATCCGTGCGTAGTTCGCATTGCACTCGAGGCCCCCAAGGCCTCGTCCAAACATACCAACAAGTTTATAAACATAAAACAGACTCGCTGACACCCTAGGAACATAGATAACAACATTAAAACTAAGAATCGTACGCCAAAACCAATAGAATCAACTTATGAACTTCATGTTCTTCAATCTTACTTCGAACGCACCGAATCATGCTTAAACTACTTGGAGTGATTCCAAATTTTGCATGTAAGTCATAAATCACCATACGTAACTATTCCTAGGCTCAAAATCCCAATTGGACCTCGATAACACCAAAATCCTACATCAAACCAAATTTAAAGAACTTTAAAAACCTTCAATGTGCCAACTTCCAATATTAAGCGCTGAAACGCTCCCGGGTCATCCAAAACCTGATCCGAACATACGCCCAAGTACACATTCATCATACAAACCTATTGGAACCTTCAAATTACAGTTTCGAGGTCATTTACTCAAAACGTTGAATCAAGTCAAACTTAGCCCTTTTAAAGCCAAACTAAGGAACCAAGTGTTCTGATTTCAACCCGAACCNGCCCGATACAACATGCCCCAAGAATGCCACAGAATCTAACCAGAACAAACACTTGGAGAACTTAGCATAAAGCTTCTGATCCCGTAAGGTCTGAAACATCACCCTCAAATGCTGCTCATGCTCTTCCATGCTACGTGAGTAGATCAAAATGTTATCAATGAAGACAANAATTTATCATACAAACCTTGGAACCTTCAAATTACAGTTTCGAGGTCATTTACTCAAAACGTTGAATCAAGTCAAACTTAGCCCTTTTAAAGCCAAACTAAGGAACCAAGTGTTCTGATTTCAACCCGAACCCTTCCAAATCCTGAACTAACCACCCCTACTGGTCATAAAATAGTAAAAGCACATACATGGAGTCTTATTTAGGGGGAAAGGGGATCTATAAAGAAAAATAACCGGTCGAGTCGCTACATTCTCCACCTTTTAAACAAATATTCGCCTTCGAACGAGTCTAGAATCATACCTGGAGTGCTGAATAGGTGTGGATATCTACTCCGCATGTCCTCCCCGACCTCCCATGCCGCCTCGTCGACTGGTTGTCCCCTCCACTGAACCTTTACCGCATAAATCTTCTTGGACCTTAATTGGTGAACCTGCCTATCAACAATGGCAACTGGATCCTCCTCATAACCCACGCAACAATGGCATGCTGAAGTCTAACACATGCGACCTGTCAGCATGATATCTCCAGAGCATAGACACGTGGAAAACCGGATGAACTCCTGGTAGACTGGGAGGCAAAGCAAGATCATAAGCAACCTCTCCAACTCGTCTCAACACCTCAAATGGACCTATAAACCTCGGCTCAACTTGCCCTTATTTACGAACCTCATGATTCCCTTCATTGGCGAGACCTTCAAGAGAACCTTCTCACCCACCATAAATGACAAATAGCGCACCTTCTAATCCACGTAACTCTTCTGTCTGGACTGTGATGTGCGTAGTCGCTCCTGGATAAACTTTACCTTTTCCAAGGCATCCTTTACCAAATCAGTATCATATAACTTAGCCTCGCCGGGATCAAACCATCCGATGGGCGAATGACATCGCCGACCATATAAAACCTTAAATGGAGCCATCTCAATGCTGGAATGATAACTGTTATTGTAAGCAAGCTCGGCCAAAGGCAAGAATCGATCCCACTGCCCTCCGAAGTCAATCACACATGCTTTGAGCATATCCTCCAGGATCTGAATTGTCCGCTTAGACTGTCCATCGGTCTGCGGCTGAAAGGCTGTGCTGAGCTCTACCCGGGTCCCCAACTCACTTTGTACTGCGCTCCAGAAATGCGAAGTAAACTAAGGGCCTCTATCTGATATGATGGAAACAAGAACACCATGCAACCGAATAATCTCCTGAATATAAATCTAGGCCAACCTCTCTGAATAATACGTTGTCACAACCGAAATGAAGTGTGCCAACTTGGTCAACCCGTCGACAATGACCCAAATTGCATCAAACTTCTGCAAGGTCCACGGCAACCCAACTACGAAGTGTATAGTAATGCGCTCCCATTTTCACTCAGGTATAGTCATCTGCTGGAGTAGGCCACCTGGCCTCTGGTGCTCATACTTAACCTGCTGACAATTTAGACATCTTGCCACATACTCGACTATGTCCTTCTTCATCCACCGCCACCAATAATGTTGCCTCAGGTCGCGATACATCTTCGTAGCACTTGGATGAATAGAATACCGAGAACTGTGTGCCTCCTCCGGGATCTTCTCCCTCAATCCATCAATATTAGGAACACATAGGCGACCCTGGAGTCGCATAACACCATCCTCGCCGATAGTAACTTCCTTGGCACCACCCTGTAGTACCGTATCTCTGAGAACAAACAAGTGCGGATTATCAAACTGGCGAGCCTTGATCTGCTCGAATAGTGAAGACCAAGTGACGACGCATGCAAGAAATCGGTTGGGCTCTGATATATCCAACCTAACAAGTCTGTTAGCCAAGGACTGAATGTCCAAAGCAAGGGGCCTCTCCTCTACTGAAATGAATGCCAAACTACCTATACTCTCTGCCTTTCTGCTCAAGGCATCATCAACTACATTCGCCTTGCTCGGATGATAGAGGATGGTAATATCATAATCTTTTATTATCTCAAGCCACCAGCGCTGCCTCAAATTGAGATCCCTCTACCTGAATATATGCTGCAAGCTGCGATGATCAGTGTAAACCTCACAGGACACCCCATAAAGATAATGCCTCCAGATCTTAAGAGCATGAACAATCGCGGCCAACTCTAAATCGTGTATGGTGTAATTCTTCTCATGGGACTTTAGCTGATATGAATCATATGCAATAAATAGCCCCACCTGCATCAATACACAACCCAAACCAACGCGTGAAGTGTCGTAGTACACAGTATACATCCATGAACTGGAAAGCAATACTAACACTGGTGCTGAAGTCAAAATAGTCTTGATCTTCTAAAATCTCGCTTCACAATCATCGGACCATCGAAACGGAGCACCCTTATAGGTCAATCTAGTTAAAGGTGCTGCAATGGATGAGAAGCCCTCCACAAACCGGCAATAATAACCTGCTAACCCCAAGAAACTGCTGATCTCGGTCCCTGTGGTGGGACGAGGCCAACTCTGAACTGCCTCAATCTTCTTGGGATCAACCTTAATACCCTTGCCCGATACAACATGCCCCAAGAATGCCACAGAATCTAACCAGAACAAACACTTGGAGAACTTAGCATAAAGCTTCTGATCCCGTAAGGTCTGAAACATCACCCTCAAATGCTGCTCATGCTCTTCCATGCTACGTGAGTAGATCAAAATGTTATCAATGAAGACAATGACAAACGAATCAATATATGGCCTAAAACACCCGGTTCATCAAGTCCATAAACACCGCCGGGGCGTTAGTCAAACCGAAGGACATCACTAGAAACTCATAATGGCCATATCTTGTCCGAAAAGCCATCTTCGGAATATCCAAATCCCGAATCTGCAACTGATGATACCCCGATCTCAAGTCCATCTTGGAGAACACCCTAGCACCGTGCAATTGGTAAAACAACATCATCAATTCGTGGCAGCGGGTACTTGTTCTTAATGGTAACTTTGTTCAACTGGCGGTAGTCAATGCATATCCGCATAGTCGCATCTTTCTTCTTCACAAATAACACTGGTGCACCTCAAGGTGACACACTCGGTCTGATGAACCCCTTTGCTAGCAACTCCTGAAGCTGTTCCTTTAATTTTTTTAACTCTTTCGAAGCCATAAGGTACAGTAGAATAGAAATAGGCTGGGTACCTAGAGCCAAATCAATATAGAAATCAATATCACGATCTGGTGGCATGCTTGGAAGATCAGAAGGAAACACATCAGAGAACTCCCGGACCACGGGCACTGAATCAATCACCGAAGTCTCTGTAGTAGTATCCCAAACATAAGCTAGATAAGCCAAGCACCCCTTCTCGACCATGTGTCGAGCCTTCAGAAAAGAGATAACCCGGCTAGGTGCACTGACAGATGAACCCTTCCACTCCAATCTAGGAAACTCTAGTATCACCAAGATAATAGTCTTGGCATGGCAATCAAGGATGGCGTGATATGGAGAACACCAATCCATGCCTAGGATTACCTCAAAGTCTGTCATATCGAGCAGCAAAAGATCCGCTCGAGTCTCATAATAACAGAAAGTAACAATGCAGGACCAATAAACCCGATCCACAACAACAGAATCATCCACTGGTGTGGACACATAAATAGGAGTACCCAAGAACTCACGAGTAACACTCAGGAAATGAGCAAATAGAGATGAAATATACAAATATGTAGAACCTGTATCAAATAGTACGGAAGCATCCCTACCGCAGATAGAAATAATACCTGTGATTATGGCATCTGAGGCCACTGCATCTGGTCTGGCCGGAAAAACATAGAATCTAGCTGGAGCGCCACCTGACTAGCCTCCTACTGTCTGACCTCCACCTCTAGGATGGACCCTACCCACCTGCCCTTTACTTCTGGGCGACCGGACAACTGGTGGGGCAGTTGGAAACTGTTGGTCTGCCAAGTAGATATGACTGCCACCACCTACGGGCCTTGCCCTCCAGCTGGAAAGTAGTAAAATCCACCCCATGGGACTCCAATATCCTCATGTTGTGAAGTCTGTCCCTGCACCGATCAATGAATTCTTGGGGATCCTCATGTTGCTCACCTCCAAAGACAGGAGGGTGTAGCCTGGTTCATCTGTCAAATAGCTTCTGCGGCTCACTCACCGCAGCTGGTTTGGGCTCAGGGATAGCTGCTGCTACTGGCTGGGCTCCGCCCATGGGTAGTGTGCCCGGGGTCTGATACACGACAATTGCATGCCCAAGAGCCTGGGCTGTAGGGGTCTGTGCTCCCCCTCCCTCCTGAGATGTGGCTGGATCCACTAGAAATAAACTAGCCTGAGTCATAGTATCCATGAACCGCAGCATACGGTCCATGACCTCCTAGAATCCCGATGCGGACATGAAATCGTTCGGGCTAGACTCTGCTGTAGGCACCTCGCCCTGCTCTTCAATAACAGGATTCTTTACTGGATCCACTGGTGGCATAACCGGAGCAACCCTAGGACGTCCTTGTCCTCTTCCATGAACTGTTTCCCTCACTCGGCCTCTGCCTCAACCTCTAGCAACAAGGAAGCAGCTCCTCCATGGTCTGGAACATCCGTTGCGTGCGTTCTTACCATCTATGAGAGAATGAGAGACAGATACTTAGTAAAACATCAACTGCACGATAGGAGATGAAGAAAGAGTAGTTTCCTAACACCCTATAGCATCTCGAAGATAAGTACAGACGTCTCCACACCGATCCGCAAGACTCTATTAGGCATGCTCATAACTTGTGAGACCTACATGAACCTAGTGATCTGATACCATGTTGTCAAGACCCAATTCTCCTATAGGCCGTGATGGCGCCTAACTCCGCCACTAGGCAAGCCAATAGTGAACTAACCGTGTATCTATTCTTTTATCATTTTTGAAATAGTTGATGTTTTTAATCATTACATAAGAAAGAGATGAGAAATTTAATATTATAAAACATAACAAATTGTAAGATCAAGTGTAGAGAAATATATACTCAAAAATCATTAATTGTCTACTAGCAAAATTCCAAGACCTGGTGTCACAAGTGTATGAGCTACTAGTAGAATATACAAAACACTAAACTACTTTCTGAAGTAAAGTAGATAGAAAGTAAATGCAAAAGAAAGATTTCGGGTGATGCATAATGAGCTCGGAAGGCAGCTCACCGCTAAGTCTCGATGTATCAGGAGTGCGCGCCGGGATGATTCCCAGATGCACCTGCCTCAGATCCTGCACGGTTAGTGCAGAAATGTAGCATGAGTACATAAACAACATGTACCTAGTAAGTATCTAGTCTAACCTCGAAAAAGTAGTGACAAGGGGTCGACTTCGACACTTACTGTGGGCACACAATAAAATACCGAAATTCTAAATAAGCATGAGTTATGTAAACAACCATAAATCTCCATAACAAGCAATAAATAAATATTTCTTTCACTAATAATAAATCCCAAGTCAATTTCCACCATTAAATAATTGTAACCTCTCAAGCCAATAAGATCATATCAAGGAGATTAGGCTCCAAGTATTATTACGCACGATTTATGCCGAGGTCGTGTGACCCGATCCAAAACATATGTATATACTATGTGCACTGCCGAGCGTCGAACGACACTAACCATAAATGCATCTATTAACCTTCTGAGACGAACGACTGCTCCCATGAGAGTATAGGAAATTTACCTCGCTCGCAGAAATACTTTCAACGCGAGTGAACATAGATTTCTCAAAGTTATTATAAAATTCTTCCATTATTCCCCACACATAAGAAATTTAAACGGGAGACTTTAAATCTTAAAATCCTTAATCTCAGCTCTAGTTAAGATAATTAATATGCATGAGCAACATAATAGAGCAAACAAAATATGATGTAAGCCTAAGACTACCCGGACATCACATAAAATATAGCTACGCACAGACTCTCGTCACCTAGTGCATACATCGATCTCCACACCTATAATTCATAACAAAAATACACCTAAGGGGATGAGTTCCCTATTACAAGGTTAGGTAAGAGACTTATCTCGTCTCAAAGCTCGCTTTCCGGTCTCAAATTCGCTCTAAAGCCACAACCCGGTGCCAAAAAATCCGAAACTAGTCAAATGTTGTATAAATAAATCAATATATGTTCCAAAGTTCATAATTTAACTATTAGAGTAATTACCCAACCAAAATTGGAAGATTCTTAAAATTCACCCCCGGGCCCACGTGCCCGGATTCCGAAAATGTTCGAAGAAAGTTATTACTCATATCCTCACGAACTCAAATATACAATTTTCTCTCAATCCCATAACCATTTTCGTGGGTAAATCCCATTTTTATCAACATTTAGTGTTATTCATCTAAACCCATGATGTTTTCACAAATTTACATGTTAAAACCTACCCATAATCTATGTATTTAACTCACATTAGATAGAAATCACTTACCTCAAATGCTAGGTGAAAACCCCTCTCCGAAAGCTCCAAAATCGCCCAATGAATGAAAGCAAATGAGTTAAAAATGGTTTAACTCCCAACTTAAATGAACCTCACTGCCTCCAGGACTTTCGCACCTATGGTCACTGGGCCGCATCTGCGGCACCGTTTCTACGGAGAAAGGTCCGCTCTTGCAGAATTCCCCAGGCCCAGCACTGGATGCTTCTGCGGACGGGATACCGCTTCTGCGGATAGTCAAGCGCACCTGTGACCTCATCGCACCTGCAAGCTATTTCTTGCAGAAGCGAGGCCGTTTTTGCGCGTGGTTCTACGCTTCGGTGGCCACTAGCCAAGGGCCCCAAAGCCGCTTCTACAGCCACAAGCTCGCATCTACAGGCTTGCACCTGCGACCATATGCTCGCAGGTGCGGGCGGGCACACCAGATGTGGTGCACCAACAGCCCTTTTAAGTCCTAATTCGATATGTGCATCGTCCGGATTGCACCCGAAGCCTCGTCCAAACATACCAACAAGTTTAACAACAACAACAACAACAAACCAGTATAATCCCACTAGTGGGGTCTGTGGAGGGTAGTGTGTACGCAGACCTTACCCCTACCCTGGGGTAGAGAGGCTGTTTCCAAATGACCCTCGGCATCCTTCCCTCCAAGAACTCCCCACCTTGCTCTTGGGGTGACTCGAACTCACAACCTCTTGGTTGGAAGTGGAGGGTGCTTACCATCAGAGCAACCCACCTTGTCAACAAGTTTGTTGACATAAAACGGACTCATTCACACCCTCGGAACACATATAACAACATTAAAACTAAGAATCATACGCTAAAACCAATAGAATCAACTTATGAACTTCAAGTCCTTCCAACTTACTCCAAATGCGCCGAATTATGCTTAAACTAATCGGAATGACTCCAAATTTTGCGTGCAAGTCATCAATGAACCATACGTAACTATTCTCAGGCTCGGAATCCCAATTGGACCTCGATAACACCAAATCCTACTTCAAACCAAATTTAAAGAACTTTAAAAACCTTCAATGTGCCAACTTCTAATATTAAGCGCCGAAACGCTCCCGAGTCATCCAAAACCCGATCCGAACAAACGCCCAAGTCCAAAATCATCATACGAACCTATTGGAATCGTCAAATCCCGGTTCCGAGGTCATTTACTCAAAACGTTGACTCAAGTCAAACTTAGCCCTTTTAAAGCCAAACTAAGGAACCAAGTGTTCCGATTTCAACCTGAACCCTTCCAAATCCCTAACTAACCACCCCCGTAGGTCATAAAATAGTAAAAGCACATATGGGGAGTCCTATTTAGGGGAACATGGATCTAAAAAGTAAAACGACCGGTCAAGTCATTATATAATAAGTAGTACATTATAGCCGGTTAAATTATATTGATATATACTTTTTTGTGCTGTAAGTGCGTATATCTTAAGTCCAATATTTTTTATTCTACAAATTGTTACAATTCGAGAGTCAAGTTTCTTTTAATATGGTTACACTGTGCTTAGTGGCTTATCTATATTATTATAAAAGCATGAATATAATGTTGGTTTACAAAAATAACTTTTTAATATTAAGCATAATAACTCACAATAAAAGGACATAACCAAAATTCAAGATATTAGCCTTGTAATCATATTAGTTTTAGGACATAAACACGTTATGAATCATACTTGATTACCTTTAGACATACTATTAGTATAATCCTAATACTTTTAGCCATGTAATCCTATTACTTTTAGGATATACTCAAAAAAATCCTATTACTAATTTAATTTGAAAACGTATTATATTATTCAATTACTAATTTAATTTGAGAATATATTATATTGTCCAAATTCATTTAAAAAAGGAGAGATTATATTATTATAAAAGCACGAATAAAATATTGATAGATCAAAATAGCCCTAAAATATTCAACATAAGAACTCATAGGGAAAGACATAACTGTAATAACTTTGTTTTTGGACTACATTAACTTTTATGTTAATTTTTAATATTTAAAATTTTAAAATTAATAAAATTTTGTCTATTTAATTCTTATTAAGAATATGTAGGAAGGTTTGATAAAATTAATTTCATAAGAATCCTCCGTATTGGTAATACATTATCACTCGATAATATCCAATACTAAAAAAAATAAAAGTAATGTTAAATGGACTACATAACGCATTGAAATTGAGAGAAAAAATACCCACGGTAATATATTTTTTTATTATATTTGAACTGTTTTTCTACTTAGATAATGTTTTGTTATTATTAATTTCTCGTGTAATACTAAAAATTATACCTAATTATTAAAGAACAACTAAGATTATTTTAAGAATATAAATATGCGAGAAAGAGAAAGAGAAAGAAAAAGGTTGGTAAGAGTCAATACCACTAATGATTTTGCAAACATAAAGATCTAAAAGTGGAATGTCAGATCGATCTTTTTACTCTTTAAAAATATAATTTATGGTGGATAAAATTATAATTACGATTAAATATTCAAAACAAGAGATGAACTAACATTAAGAATCTGAATTAACAGAAAATAAATTATTTTTTATGTTAAGACCAAATAATAAAAATTTCAATTAATTATATAGCAAAAGAATTCATTGTAATTATTTTTTAAATTCATAATATGAGTAAAATTATTTTTCAAGTCAAAAAAAATATCTTAGGGTACATAAATTTATTCCATAAAAAGAGTGTTAGAGATTAAAAAAATTAAATTACAAAGTAAAAATGATTAATATAGTATTAAAAAGGCCATACAAGTGGTTGAGGAAGCATAATCAAAGTTAAATCCTGAACAAAAACAAGCTTTCAAGACTATATTATAAAGAGTCGATTCTGATATAGCGAGATTATCCTTTGTAGATGCCTCCGCCGGAATCAAAATAATATTCCTATGTCATGCATTACTTGTAAATGTCAAATCAAGAGGCATGATACTGTTAGAAATAATAACAAGTGGTGTTCCATCAATGATTTTATTATGAGGTCGTACAACTCACTTTAGATTTGATATACCTCTTCAAACAACTGAAATAACCATCACACATATATCAAAGCAGAGCAATAATGCTAAATTTATAAGGAATCCAAATTGATAATATGGGATGAAGGGCTTATGGCTAAGCGTCAACGAATCGAAATAATTGCCTAGAGTTTTAGAGATAAATTGGATATCAATGAACCGTTTGGTGGAAAAGTAATAGTTTAGGAGGTGATTTATGTCATGTACTATCAGTAGTTCCAAAATCGACGAAAGTAGAGACTGTAAAAGCTAGCTTGCCAAAATTATACTTGTGGTCTCAAATAAAAAATATTCAAATGACAAGAACTATAAAAGTAAGAACAAATCCAACTTTCAGTGATTTCTTGCTTCCAGTTGAAAACGAAGAAGAGCACCCAATCAAAAATGATTTGGTTCTTCCAGAACACTTGGTTATCAACGACAAGGGTAATAGTAATGCATTTAATAAGAAAAATATTTTTATCATTAGATTAAAAGTCCATTTATGCAAATTAAATGATAGAAATTAAAGAGTTATCTTAGCTAGCAGAAATGAATATATTGATCAACTGAATAAAAGGTTGATTGCTAAGTTTTATGGTAAAAACAAAATATTTTTTTAGTTTTGACTCAACAGAAGATGATCGATACCAACAATTACAATTAAGAAGAATACTTAAATACTTTAATTTCAAATGGCCTTCTACCATCCACATTTGTTGTCAAGTTTATTATTTCTTATTATGTTAGTGTCACCGTATATACAGTTGACTAAGTTAAAATTGATCTTTCTTTGCATATAAGTTGATTTTGAAGAAAAATATGTCCGTCATGCTACTGAAAAATATAGATCCGCTGAATAGCTTATGTAACAGTACACAATTAGTATATAGAAGTTTTGACAATAAAGTCATACATACAGAAATTATGATACTGGTCAACGTGTGTAACGACCCGACAGGTCGTTTTGCTTGATAGATCCCTGTTCTCCTAATTAAGGCTCTCCGTATGTACTTTTACTGTTTTATGACTTGCAGGGATCGTTGGTTTAGGTCTGGAAGGGTTCAGGTTGAAATCAGAACACTTAGTTCCTTAATAGTGGCCTAAGGTGGCCAAGTTTGACTTGAGTCAACATTTTGGGTAAACGATATTGGAACCGAGATTTGAAGGTTCCAATAGGTTCGTATGATGATTTCAGACTTGTGCGTATGTTCGGATCGAGTTTCGGGTAACCTGGGAGCATTTCGACGCTTAATGTGGAAAGTTGGTTCATTAAAAGTTTTCTTATTCTTTAAATTTGGTTTGGAGTAGAATTTGGTGTTATCGAGGTCCGTTTGGTATTTCGAGCCTAGAAAAAGTTCTGTATGGTGATTTATGACTTGCATGCAAAATTTGGTATCATTCCGAGTAGTCTAAGTATTATTCGACGCATTCAGATCTAATTGAAAAGTTTTAAGTTCATAAGTTGATTAAAGTTGGTTTGGGGTACGATTCTTGATTTCGATGTTATTTTACGTGTTTCGAGGGTTCAATGTAATGATCCAGCAGGTCGTTTCGAGAGTTATAGCCCCGTTCCCCCCTTTACTGCTCATTTTATGCTTTACAGTTGTTATGTGACTTGTTGGGATAATTGGTTCGGGTCCGAAGATGTTTCAGAATGAATTGCGACACTTAGTTTTAAGGATGAAAACTTAAGTTGAAAAGGTTAACCAGATGTGGACTTATATGTAGACAACTCAGAAATGGAGTTTTGATGGTTCTGTTAGCGCCGTTGGATGTTTTTGGACTTAGGAGCGTATTCGGATGGTAATTTGGAGATCCGTAGTGGAATTAGGCTTGAAATGGCGAAAGTTGGCAATTTGAAAGTTTGACCGAGAGTGAACTTTGTGGATACCGGGATCGGATTGGGGTTTCGGGAGTTGGAGTAGGTCCGTGGTGTCATTTGTAACTTGTGTGCAAACTTTGAGGTCAATCGGAAGTGATTTGATAGGTTTCGGCATCGTTTGTAGAAGTTGGAATTCCTTAGTTTTCATTAGGCTTGAATTGGAGTGCGATTCGTGTTTTTGATGTTGTTTGATGTGATTTGAGGGCTCGACTAAGTTCATATCGTGTTTTAGGACTTGTTGGTATAATTGGTTGAGGTCTCGGGGGCCTCAGGTGGAGTTCGGATAGTTAACAGATCGAAATGGGAGTTTGAAGGATTGCCAAAGCACCAGGTCTGGTGAAATTGCACATGCGGGGGTTTTGATCGTAGGTGTGACGCCGCATGTTCGCACCAGCTATCGCAGAAGCGTCCAGGAGTGGATCTGGGCAGTGCTCGTAGGTGCGAAGTATTGAACATAGAAGCAGAAATGGGATAGGGAACTGGCTCCGCAGAAGCGGCAGTGTGCTCATAGATGCGTGTCCGAAGGCGCGGAATCTTGGTCCGCATGCGTGAAGCCTATCGCAGGAGAGGATGGTTTGGTCGCATCCGCAAAGCCGCAAGTGCAGTTAAGTTGTCACAGGTGCGAAAAGCCTGGGCAATGTTTAAATTCGAGGGTTTCCGAGATTTTCGTCATTTTGGACATTTCAAGCTTGGGCTTAGGCGATATTTGATAGAGATTTCGAAGGGATTCTTGAGGTAAGTCACTTGTGGTTTAATTCATTCAATAATTATGTTTCCCCATTGATGTTTCCACCTAGATGGTGTGGTTTTGAGGTGTAATTTGGGAGTTTGAGGCTAGGGATTTGGAGAGTTTAATTTGGAGATTTGAGTGGAGAATTGGTGTCGGATTTTGGTAAAGTTGGTATGGTTGGACTCGTGGTTGAATGGGCTTTCGGATTTTATGACTTTTATCGTATTTCGAGACGTGGGTCCGGTGGGCCGGCTTTTGAGTCGATTTTTGACTTTTGATTAATAACTTAGTATTTGCTTGTGGAATTAATTCCTTTAGCTCGTGTTGATTGTATCGAACTGTTTGTGGCTAGATTCGGGGTATTTGGAGGCCGATTCGCGAGGCAAGGGCGTGTTGGAGTAGGGATTTGCATGGATTGAAGTAAGTAAGAATTCTAAATTTGGCTCTGAGGGTATAAAACCCCGTATTATGTGTCATGTTATTAGGTTTTAGGTGATACACATCCTAGGTGACGGGCGTGTGGGCGTTCACCGTAGGAATTGTGACTTGGTCAATTCCATGGAACTGTATAGTTGAATAATCAGTTGTTATCCATATATTCTCCATGTGTTATAAAAATTGAATTGCAAATCATGTTTAGGCAATGGTTTGGCACTGTAGGGACCCATAGAGGTCGTGTTACATGTTGAAATATTTGCTAAATTGCTATTTTGTACTCAATCACAATTTTACTGCATATTATATCTCAATATTTTTTGTGCTTTATTGATGTATTATATCATTATTGTTTGGGCTGATTATCATGATTATTGAGAGCCCGAGATACTGAAGAGATTGATGATTGAGTGAGGCCGAGGGCCTGATTGTGAGGATATTTATGGGAGCGGGTTGCACGCCGCAGCATGTCTTATTGATTTATTCCATGATTGGCTTGTTATAGCGCTTGGGCTGAAGGAGCCCCTCCGGAGTCTGTACACCCCCAGTGAGCGCTGGTACCTACTGTGTGCGAGTGCGAGTGCCGACTGTCTGAGAGAAAGGAGAGATTGTGAGGAATGAGTGACTTTGAGGTTTGAGTGAATGGGAGGACTGAGTGACTGTCACTCTGAGAATATGCACTTGATTTCATTACTATTATACTTCAGTTGGCATATATCACTGTCATGAAATTTCTTAGAAATACTATATCGTGTTTCAATTAAACTTGGCATGAATTATCTGTTTTAGCTTTAACTGTCGAACTTGAAAGCATGCCTATTTTTCCGGATTGTATTTTCTGAATTTGAACTGTATCCGTGAAGCTCGTCACTACTTTCAGTGCAATAGTTAGTCTTGTTACTTACTGAGTTGGTTATACTCATGCTACACCCTGTACTTCTGTGCAGATTCAGGTGTTTTCGGACACAGTGGGTGTTGATTATACGAGCAACTTGACCATTTCGGAGATTTCAAGGTAGCTGCCCGGCGTTCGCAGACCGTGACTCTTCCCTTTGACCTTTCAACTTAATGTATTTCATTTTAGTTGGTCATAGACAATATTTTCAGGCTTGTGTTGTATAGACGCTCATGTACTCAGTGACACCCTAGTTTTGGGAACTTCCGTATTGAGTTTTGACTTTCTATCCAGTTTATGAGAACTTTAATTATTCAAACCTGTGTTATTTCATTGTTTACTTAAAAGTTTTGGTAATGTTTTGAGGTGTCAGCTTTCCTAGTACCACGTTAGGCGCCATCACGACAGGCTAAGTTTTGGGTCGTGACAAGTTGGTATCAGAGCCTAGGTTACATAGGTCTCACGAGTCATGAGCAGGTTTAGTAGAGTCTTGCGGATCAGTACAGAGACGTCTGTACTTATTTTCGAGAGGCTGTCGAACCATTAGGAAACTTCACATTCTTATATTCTTTTCATGTGGATTTGTTGATTCCGGAAACTAAACTTCTATTTCTCTATTCTCTCATAGATGGTGAGGACACGTGCTACCGAACACAACGGCCAACCACCAGTACCACCAGCTAGGACCACGAGAGGCCGAGGTCGCGGTAGGGGCCACTGTAGGGCAGAGGTGCAGCTCGTACAACAACTAGAGAAACACCTGCAGATCCACCAGTTGCTCCAGCTCAGGAGTAGGTTCCAGATGTGGTTGAGCCAGTGGGGCCATCTCAGGCACTATCTGTGCCCATTGTGATTCCAGGTCTTCAGGAGGATTTGGCTAAGCTTTTGACTGTGTGCACTAGCCTTGCTCAGGCAGTTTCTGTTCTGGTTGTGGCAGCCACTTCTCAGGATGGGGGAGGTACTTAGACTCCTGCTGCCCGTACACTAGAGCATGTAATGCAAGGACTTCAGACATTGGGGGGGGGGAGGGGTACTACCAGCCTAGCCGGTTGCAGTTGCTCAAGACCAGGTGGGTCCCGTTATGACTCATGATAAGCAGAGGAGACTAGAGAGATTTGGGAGACTTCAGCCTCCAGCATTCAGTGGGGCTGAGTCTAAGGATGCCCAGGACTTTTTGGACAGGTGCCAGCAGATTCTTCGCACGACAGGTATTCTGGAGACAAATGAGGTTTCATTCACTACTTTTTAGTTTATTGGGGCTGTCTTCAGACGGTGGGAGGCTTATGAGAGGCGCATGCTAGTTGGTGCGGCACCACTTACATGGCGTGAGTTCTCCGTTCTCTTGTTGGAGAAGTTCGTGCCATAGTCTCATAGGAAAGAGCTGCACAGATAGTTTGAGAAGCTACGTTAAGATGGCATATCTGTGACCCGGTACGAGATGAGGTTTTCCGAGTTGGCTTGTCATGCAGTTTGGTTGGTTCCCACGGATAGAGAGGATTAGGAGGTTCATTGATGGCCTTACCTATCAGTTGCAGTTGCTCATGACTAGAGAGAGGGTATCTGGTTCTACTTTCAACGAGGTAGTCAATATTGCTCGGTAGATAGTGATGGTCCGAGGTCAGGAGCATGAGGAGATGGAGGCCAAGATGCCTCAAGGTTTGGGTGGTCCTAATGGTGTTCATTCTGGGGGACAGTCTTACCACATCAGGGGTCGTCCTTATAGGTCCACTCAGATGGCTCGTCCAATTCATCTTCATCGGGGTGCATCATCTGGCCATAGTTTATACAGTGCCCGTCCAGGGCAGTCGTCTCTTTGTCCCCTCCTAGCCTAGAGTTCATCCCGTTCTCCATCATTTCAGAGTTCATCCATGCCAAGCCCTTCTAGCAGTTACTCTGGTACTCAGGGCCCGATTCAGTCCCCACCACCACCACTTTCGGGGAGTTGCTTCGAGTGCGAGGAGTTTGGGCATATGTGGAGATAGTTTCCTTGTCACCCAGGTGGACTAGTGCAGCAGAGGAGTCAGGCTATGACTTCAGCACCGGTTATTTTACCACCCGCCCAGCCACCTCAGGGTAGGGCCCAGGCAGCTAGAGGTCGCCCTAGAGGGGGAGGTTGATCAGGTGGCGTTCCGGCCTGATTCTATATTATTCCTGTCAGGCCGGATGTCGTTGCTTCATATGCATATATTGTCTTAGTATGCCACATGGATGCTTCTGTATTATTTGACCTAGTTTCACTTATTCGTATGTATCATTGAATTTTGCTCATTATATGGATATGCCCCGTGAGTCCTTAGTCTCATCTGTTCATGTATCTATGCCAGTGGGTGATACTATTGTTATGGACCGTGTATATCGGTCATGTGTAGTGACTATTGGGGGATTGGAGAGTAGAGTTGATCTCTTATTTCTTAGTATGGTTGATTTTGACGTGATCTTGGGTATGGATTGGTTGTCTCCATGTCATGCTATGCTATATTGTCATGCTAAGACTGTGACGTTGGCGATGCCGGGGTTGCTACGGATCGAGTGGAGAGTTTCTCTAGATTATGCTCCAAGTAGGGTGATTTCATATTTGAAGGCCCAACGCATGGTTGGAAAGGGTTGTTTATCTTATTTGGCCTTTATGAGGGATGTTAGTGCTGATACCCCTACTATTGATTCCGTTCCGGTGGTGTGAGATTTCCCAGAAGTGTTTCTTGCAGAGCTGCCGGGCATGCCGCCCGACAGGGATATTGACTTTGGTATTGACTTGGCGCCGGGCACTCAACCCATTTCTATTCCTCCGTATCGTATGGCACCAGCTGAGTTGAAGGAATTGAAAGAACAACTTCAGGAACTTCTTGATAAGGGGTTTATTAGGCCTAGTGTGTCGCCTTGGGGTGCACCGGTTTTGTTTGTGAAGAAGAAGGATGGTACTATGTGGAGGTGCATCGACTATAGGTAGTTGAATAAAGTTACAATCAAGAACAAGTATCCTTTACTGCGCATTGATGATCTATTTGACCAGCTTCAGGGAGCGAGGGTGTTCTCTATGATTGATTTGAGGTCTGGGTATCACCAGTTGAAGATTCGGGACTCGGATATTCTAAAGACATCATTCAGGACCCGTGATGGTCATTATGAGTTCCTTGTGATGTCTTTTGGGATGACTAACGCCCCAGCAACATTCATGCATCTGATGAACAATGTATTTCAGCCTTATCTTGACTCGTTTGTCATAGTATTCATCGATGATATCCTAGTGTACTCTCGTAGCCAGGAGGAGCATGCCCATCATTTGAGGATTTTGTTACAGCGATTGAGAGAGGAGAAGATTTATGCCAAGTTCTCCAAGTGTGAGTTTTGGCGTAGTTCAGTAGAGTTCTTGGGGCACATGGTGTCCAATGAGGGGATTCAGGTGGATCCAAAGAAGATAGAGGCGGTTCAAAGTTGTCCCAGGTCATCCTTAGCTACTGAGATTCAAAGCTTTCTCGGCTTGGCCGATTATTATCATCGCTTTGTGGAGGGTTTCTCGTCTATTACATCGCCTTTGACCAAATTGACCCAGAAGGGTGCTCTTTTCAGGTGGTTAGATGAATATGAGGAGAGATTTCAAAAGCTTAATACTGCCTTGATCATAGCTCTAGTTCTAGTTCTACCTTCAACTTCTAGTTCTTACACAATGTATTGTGATGCTTCTCGGATTGGTATTGGGTGCGTATTGATGCAGGGGGTAGAGTGATTGTTTATGCTTTGCGTCAGTTGAAGCCTCATGAGAAGAACTACCCTGTTCATGATTTGGTGTTGGTTGCCATTGTTCATGCATTGAAGATTTGGAGGCACTATCTATATGGTGTGTCTTGTGAGGTATTTACGGATCATCAGAGTCTCCAACACTTGTTCAAACGAAAAGATCTAAATTTGAGGCAACGGAGATGGTTGGAGCTGCTAAAGGACTATGATATTATTATTTTGTATCATCCTTGGAAGGCTAATGTGGTAGCCGATGCCTTGAGTAGAAAGACGTTGAGTATGGGTAGCCTTGCATTCATTCCTGTTGGTGAGAGACCTCTTGTAGTTGATGTTCAGGCCTTGGCCAACCAGTTCATGAGATTAGATGTTTCGGAGCCCAGTCGGGTTCTAGCTTATGCGGTTTCTCGGTCTTCCTTATATGATCACATCAAAGAGTGCCAGTATGATGATCCCCATTTGCTTGTCCTTAAGGATATGATTCAGCACAGTGACGCCAAGGATGTTACTATTGGGGATGATGGGGTGTTGAGGATGCACGGTCGGATTTGTGTGCCTAATGTAGATGGGCTACGCGAGTTGATTCTTGAGGAGGCCCATAGTTTGCGGTATTCCATTCATCCAGGTGTCGTGAAGATGTACCAGGACTTGAGGCAGCATTATTGGTGGAAAATAATGAAGAAGGATATAGTGGGGTTTGTAGCTCGGTGCCTAAATTGTCAGCAGGTGAAGTACGAGCATCAGAGACTGGGCGGATTGCTTCAGAGGCTTGAGATTCCGGAGTGGAAATGGGAGAGTATCACCATGGACTTCGTACTTGGGCTCCCACAGATTTCGAGGAAGTTTGATGCTATTTGGGTGATTGTGGATCAGTTGACCAAGTCCATGCATTTCATTCCTGTTGGGACTACATATTCTTCGGAGAGGTTGGTTGAGATCTACATGTGCGAGATTGTTCGCCTTCACAGTGTGCCGGTTTCCATTATTTCAGATCGGGGCACGAAATTTACATCGCAGTTTTGGAGAGCCGTGCAACGAGAGTTGGGCACTCAGGTTGAGTTGAGCATAACTTTTCACCCTCAGACGGACGGACAGTTCGAGCGCCCTATTCAGATATTGGAGGATATGCTACATGCTTATGTCATAGATTTCGGGGTTCTTGGGATCCGTTTCCGCCACTCGCGGAGTTTGCCTACAACAACAACTACCAGTCTAGCATTCAGATGGCTCCGTATGAGGCTTTGTATGGGAGGCGATATCGATCTCTGATAGGTTGGTTTGAGCCCGGTGAGGCTAGGCTATTGGGTACTGACTTGATTCAGAATGCTTTGGACAAGGTTAAATTGATTCAGGAACAGCTTCGCACGGCACAATCTAGACAGAAGAGTTATGCCAATAGGAAGGTTCGGGATGTTCTTACATGGTTGTAGAGAAGGTACTGCTCAAAGTTTCACCCATGAAGGGTGAGATGAGGTTCGGGAAGAAGGGCAAGTTGAGCCCTCGGTATATTGGACCGTTTGAGGTACTTTAAAGGATTGGAGAGGTGTCTTACAAGCTTACCTTGTCACCTAGTTTGTCGAGTGTGCATCCAGTATTTCATGTTTCTATGCTCCAGAAGTATGTCGGCGATCTGGCTCATGTTTTGGATTTCAGCACGGTTCAGTTGGATAGTGATTTGACTTTTGATGTGGAGCCAGTGGCCATTTTGGATCGGCAGGTTCGAAAGTTGAGGTCAAAGGACATAGATTCAGTGAAGGTGCAGTGGAGAGGTCAGCCAGTTGAGGAGGCTACGTGGGAGACCGAGCGAGAGATGCAAAGCAGATATCCACGCCTTTTTGAGACTCCAGGTACGTTTCTAGACCCGTTCGAGGACGAACGTTTGTTTAAGAGGGGGAGGATATAATGACCCGGTCGGTCGTTTTGAGAGTTGTAGCCCCGTTCCCCCTATTTAATGCTTATTTTATGCTTTACAATTGTTATGTGCCTTGTCGAGATAGTTGGTTCGATTCCGGAGAGGTTTCGTAATGAATTGAGATATTTAGTCTCAAGAATGAATACTTAAGTTGAAAAGGTTGATCGGATGTGGACTTATGTGTGGACGATTCCAAAATGGAGTTTTGATGGTTCTGTTAGCGCTGTTGGGTGATTTTGGATTTAGGAGCGTGTCCGAATTGTGATTTGGAGGTCCATAATGGAACTAAGCTTGAAATGGCAAAAGTTGGAAATTTAGAAGTTTGACCGAGAGTGAACTTTGTGGACATCGTGCTCGTATTGAGGTTCCGGGAGTTGGAGTAGGTCCGTGGTGTCATTTGTGACTTGTGTGCAAAATTTGAGGTCAATCGGACGTGATTTGATAGGTTTCGACATCGTTTGTAGAAGTTGTAATTCCTTAGTTTTCATTAGGCTTGAATTGGGGTGTGATTCGTGTTTTTGATGTTGTTTAATGTGATTTGAAGGGACGACTAAGTTCGTATCGTATTTTAGGACTTGTTGGTATAATTGGTTGAGGTCCCGGGGGCCTCGGGTGTAGTTCGGATGGATAACAAATCGAAATAGGAGTTTGAAGGATCGTCGAAGCACCAGGTCTGGTGCAATCGCACCTGCGAAGGTTTTGATCGCAGGTGCGACGCCGCATGTGCGCACCAGCCATCACAAAAGCGGCCAGGAGTGGAGCTGGGCAGTGCTTGCAGGTGCGAAGAGCTTGCCCGCACCTGCAAGGCCGCAAGTGCGAAGTATTGAACTTAGAAGCGGAAATGGGATAGGGAGCTGGCTCCGCATAAGCGGCAGTGTGCTCGCAGATGCGTGTCCACAAGCGCAGAATCTTGATCCGCAGGTGCGAAGCCTATCGCAGGAGCGGATAGTTTGGTCGCACCCGCGAAGCAGCAGGTGCGGTCAAGTTTTCGCAGGTGCGGAAAGCCTGTGCAATGTTTAAATTTGAGGTTTCCTAGATTTTCTTCATTTTGGACATTTCAAGCTCGGGCTTAGGCAATGTTTGAGAGAGATTTCGAAGGAATTCTTGAGGTAAGTCACTTGTGGTTTAATTCATTCAATAATTATGTTTCCCCATTGATATTGCCACCTAGATAGTGTAGTTTTGAGATGTAACTTGGGAGTTTGAGGCTAGGAATTTGAAGAGTTTAATTTGGGGATTTGAGTGACGAATTGGTGTCAAATTTTGGTAAAATTGGTATGGTTGGACTCGTGGTTGAATGGACTTTTTGATTTTATGACTTTTATTAGATTTCGAGATATGGGCC
>AWOL01S0001529.1:733157-758929 GCA_000715115.1 Nicotiana otophora
GGGAAGGGAGGGGGCTTTTGAGTCGAGTTTTGACTTTTGATTAATAACTTAAGGGTCGTTTGGTTGCCGGTTGGAGTTATGCAAGTATTAGTTTTACATGTATTAGTTATGCATGTATTAGTTATGTATGTATTAGTTATGAAGGAATAAGGAATGCAGGGATTAGTTATGCATGTATTAGTTATGGAGGGATAAGTTATGCAAGGTTGACTTATGTTGCGACTAGTTATGCATGGATTAGTTATGCGGGGATTAGTTATGCGGTAGTTATATAAGGATTAGTAATATGAATGTAATGTGAGTGTTATTTATTATTAGCTTACTTTATTTTATTAAAATTGTTAGTATAGTTTAAATATATATTTTTAAACAAAAAAATACAAATTTGAATAAAGGGTATTCTTGTCATTTTATGTTTTAATACAAGTATTACTAATACATGTATAAGTTATTCCACCTTCTACCCTGTATAAATAATACATAGATTCCCTCATAACTTATACATGTATTAGTTATGCGGAAAAGAAAAATATGAATCAAACATTATATTAGCAATGCTATATTTTATGTGGAAAAGAGGAAAAAACAACTAAACATTGTATAACTTATGCTAGCTTCTATGTGGAGATTATTTTTTCCCCTTCTTTTAACCAAACAATGTATAAAATTATCCTAGTTTTAATACATGGATAACTCCTCTCTAACCGGCTACCAAACGACCCCTTAGTATCTTCTTGTGGAATTGATTTCTTTAGCTCATGTTGATTGTATCGAACTGTTTGTGGCTAGATTCGGGGCATTTAGAGGTCGATTCGCTAGGAAAAGGCGTGTTGGAGTAGGGATTTGCACGGATTGAGGGTATGAAACACTGTATTATGTCTCATGTGATTGGTTTTGAGGTGACGCACATGCTAGGTGACGGGTGTGTGGGCGTGCGCCATAGGAATTGTGACTTAGTCAATTTCATAGAACTATATAGTTGAATAATCGATTGTTATCCGTATATTCTCCATGTGTTATAAAAACTGAACTGCAAATCATGTTAGAAATCATGTTTAGGCTATGTGTTGGCACTATAGGGACCTACAGAGGTCGTGCTACATGTTGAATTATCTGCTAAATTGTTGTTTTGTACTTAGTCACAGTTTTACTGCATATATATCTTAGTATCTATTGTTCTTTATTGAAACATTATATCATTACTGTTTGGGATGATTATCATGATTATTGAGAGCCCAAAAGACTAGACAGATTAATGACTGAGTGAGGCCGATGACCTGATTGTGAGGATATTTATGGGAGCGGGCTGCACACCGCATCATGTTTTATTGATTTATGTCATGATTGGCTTGTTGTAGCGCTGGGGCTGAAGGAGCCCCTCCAGAGTCTGTACACCCCCAGTAAGCGCAGGTACCTACTGAGTGCGAGTGCGAGTGCCGATTGTCTGAGAGAAAGGAGAGATTGTGAGGAATGAGTGACTGTGAGGTTGGAGTGAATGGGAGGACTGAGTGACTGTCACTCTGAGAATATGCACGTGATTTCATTACTGTTGTACTTCAGCTGGCATATGTCACTGTCATGAAATTTCTGAGAAATACTATATCCTGTTTCAATTGTACTTGGCATGAATTATCTGATTTAGCTTTAACTGTCGAACTTGAAAGCATGCCTATTTTTCTCGATTGTATTTTCTGAATTTGAACTGTATCCGTAAAGCTCGTCACTACTTTCAGTCCAATAGTTAGTCTTGTTACTTACTGAGTTGGTTACACTCACGCTACACCCTGCACTTCTGTGCATATTCAGGTGTTTCCGGACACGGTGGGTGTTGATTATCTGAGCAGCTTGACCATTTTGGAGATTTCAAGGTAGCTGCCCGGCGTTCGCAGACCTTGACTCTTCCCTCCTACCTTTCAGCTTTATGTATTTAGTTTCAGTTGTTCATAGACAATATTTTCAGACTTGTGTTGTATAAAAGCTCATATACCCAGAGACACCCTGGTTTTGGGAACTTCCATATTGAGTTTTGACTTCCCATCTAGTTTATGAGAACTTTAATTATTCAAACTTGTGTTATTTCATTGATTACTTAAAAGTGTTTGTAATGTTTTGAGGTGTCGGCTTGCCTTATACCACGTTAGGCACCATCATGACAGGCTAAGTTTTGGGTCGTGATATTCGAGCAGGTCCGTATTATGTTTATGGACTTGTTGGTGCGATTGGTCAGGGTCCCGGGTGGCTCGAGTCATTTTTGGACCACCCCGAGCTATGTCTGAAAAACGAAAAATGCTGGTTTTGGTTTCCTTCTTCGCGAATGCGGAGGAGGAGTCGCATTCGCATAGAAGGAATTGGGGACTAGGCATTTTTTCCCTTCGCGTTCTCGAAGATCTGGGTCAGGTAGCCTTCGCGTTTGCGTAGAACAAAGGGTCTGGGGGAGTCAGTCACTTTACTCTTCGCATTCGCGAAGGGGTGACCATGTTCGTGAAGCTCAGGCTAGGCAAGCCTTCGCGATTGCGAGACTTCCCTCGCGTTCACAAAGAAGAGCTTCACTGCCTGGTCTAGTTATGCCTTCGCGATCGCGAGTCTTCTTCCGCGATCGCGAAGAAGAAATCACTGGGATGAATGGATTTTAATGCGGGACTTGGTCTCTTTTCTCTCATTTCCCACTTGGTCTTGGCCAATTTGGAGAGCATTTTTGTGGAGGATTTTCATCAACGTCAAGAGGAAAGTGAACCCTATCAATTTTTTAGTTAAATACATGGATTATGGGAAAATTTAACATGAAATTAAGGGAAACATTATGAGATTTTGCTAGAACCTAAGGTTTGGTAAAAATAAGAATTTACGACTAAATCTATTATGTAATTGGGAATAAATTATATATTTGAGTTCGCGAGGTCATGAGTAACATTTATATCCAAAATGTTTTGGAATCTGGGCACGTGGGCCCGGGGTTAAATTTTAGGAATCTTCCAAATTGGGTCGGGTAATTATTCTAATAGCTAAATTATGAACTCTTGAGCATATATTTATTAGTTTATATGACTTTTGGTTAGTTTCGAAGTCCTTGACGTCGTTTGAGGAGTTCTAGTGAGGTTGAAGAGCCGGATTGAGGACTTGGAACCGAGGTAAGTCTCTCGCCTAACCTTGTAAGAGAGAACTTATCCCCCTTAGGTGTATTATTGTTGTATGCTACTTGTTGTGGGGAGCTACGTACTCACGAGGTGACGAGAGTCCGTACGTAGCTATATTTCATTATATATCCAGGTAAATTTAGATTCACATCATGCCTTTAATTGTACTGTTTATGCCTATCATGTGTATTAATTGTCTTGATTAGGACTGAGACTGAGGATTAAATTGGAGATATCGACTGAGTGTCTAACTTTAGAAACAAATTGGGAAATACTTGATAAATTATAAATTCGTGTCTTTTCGTCTTGCAAGTGCTTCCGCGAGCGAGGTAAAGTTCTCTACTCTTATGGGATCGGGCTGTTCTCCTTGGCATGACGGTAACACTACTCTTATGGGATCAGGCTGTTCGCCTCAGCAGGTTGGTAACATTATTCTTATGGGATTGGGCTGTTCGCCTCGGCAGTACTAAGTACCACTATTCCGATGGGATCGGGCCGTTCGCCTCGGCAGCTTCGTGCTTAATAATCGGAACTGGATTTGGTTTGGTAATGATTGAGTTAGCGCCTTCACGACCGGTTATGATATATTAGTGATTTGATATAGAATCATGAGTGGATTTACTGTAGTTACTTTTGTTTTCTTCGTTGATACTTGTTGTACACTCACCATGTCTCCTTTATGTATTTATATTATTATTTGACCTCTAGTAAGTTTCAACTCGACCCATCATCACTACTTCTTCCAGGTTAGACTAGATACTTATTGAGTACGCGTTATTTTCTGTACTCACGCTACACTTCTGCACTGATGTGCATGTACTTAGATAGGTACTACTGGTGGTCATGCGGGCGCGTAGACAATCATCTGCAGAGACTTAGTGGTAAGCTGCTTCCTTGCTACGATCTGCAGCACCAGAGTCTCCTTCTACCTTGTTTATTATTTCTGTCTATCACTTTGAGACAGTAGTTATATTAGTTTTGTATATTCTCTAAATTACTCATGTACTCGTGGAACCGGGTTTTGGAAATTTTTAGCATTTATGTACTGCTGTACTTATCATTTCTATCACTACATTGGATATACTTTTTATGCTGGTATTTTGTTAAGAAAAGAATATGTACGTTTGCATGAGATCTTACTTATTTTATTTTTTTTAAAGGAAAACTTCTATTTTAAATGTTAAAAAAAAGAGGTAAATAAATAGTAGTTTCACTTGTGGGCTTGCCTAACGACGGCATTAGGTGCCATCGCGTATGGGTTTTGGGTCGTGACAACGTGCTTCTAAGTATGTGTTTATCCCCAAAATTATTTTCGTCTTCCAAAACTAAAGAATATCCTTTTAAATTTGTGTAAAAATAATTTTCAATATGTTTATGTTTCGTAGTTATAATAAATAAAGCACAAGGACAAACGTCCTAAATATTGGACTATATTTACAATAATATATTTTCTTGCACGAATAACTATATGTTGCACTTTCAAGAGAGATATTAATGTTGACAATAAGAGTTCTGGTTATGGCAGAACAACCAAAGCATTAGAAGGAAACATGCACAAAACAATATCGTCTACAAAGAAGTGTTCGGTAAGATACCATCATATTAGATACCTTTAAACTACAATTCATAATTAGCTAATTAACATGACTAAATTGATCATTTTTTTAAGTTCTGCTGATGTCCTTTCATTTTGAATTCACGTATTATGCTAATATAATAATATTTTTCGACATTTAAATGATTGTTGTATTATTATATATAAAATTTCTCTCATTAATTATTTTTTTTCTTCCTTCATATAAATATATATTTAAATTATCATGTGTCATTATTAACGTGCAACGTACGTTTATAAATACTAGTTTATATTCAAATAACAAAACTATCTTTGTGTAGCAAAAATACAAAGTGAAAAAGATTAAATTAAGAGACAAATTTAGCAAAATGCTGATAACATATAGACTATAGTATATGGCAGGTCGTTTAACAGAGATCGTGAGTTGTCTGAAATCTAGAAGCCTCAAGATTTCAGTTGTACCCAAAAAATAATAATATAAGAGTACTTCTTTTTTGCTTATTAAAATATTTTTGTAGTTCAAGCTAAGGCCTTGTATAATGTCGACAAAACTTATTAAAAAGCAAATAGCTACGCACGTGTAGCTGCCAAGCATGGTACACTACGAATATATATAAACATGAATTCAATTGTATCAAAATCATATATGTTTTTCTTTATTTTCTTCGTCATTCTCAGAATTCTTACTTAGCTTCTAATGGAGATCAATCACAGAACTTTAGCTGCCATTTTTGCTTTAATACTTTTTCATGTCTTCTTGTGTTCTCTATTTTATGTACATTTTCATAGCCAAAATATTTACCTCAAAAATGGCAATAATAGAAAATTGTTATTTTCTACTGCTTCAGTTCATACAAGAAGAAATAGCAGTGCAAAAAGAGTTCCTTTTCTATATTCTTCTCTCTCTTCTATATTATATTATTATCTTTCATTTCATTTTTTATTTTTTAAATTCTATTAAACAAATTTCATCTTTTATTTTAGCAACATCTAATATTTTATATTCGTACCTTTCAATTTTAGCAACATCTAATATTTTATATTTGCACCATTTATTTTTGAGATGATTATATATTTTTTGTACAATTATAACTTATAATAAAATTAACTTACAATTTTACATAAAAATAATAAATGCACGAAAATTAATTTATCAAAATTATACGCCAAAATTAAGATGTAAAATTAATATTATAAAGATATTACATAAACATAATTAGGTATATATAAAGAGATAAATTAAAAGAGTTAAATAATAAAATAATAATAAAATATGCATAAATAGTAATAGAGGAGATGAATTGTACCCAATATTTGAAGGAACATTATTCATCCCCATTTTGGGGGCAAAAATTAGAGAGGGTTGGAGCTTTATTATGGCAAACATTACCCCCATTATGGTGAAATGGGGGAGGGTTGGAGATGCCTTAGTGCTCCAATCCTACCCAAAACTAGAAAACAATTCATGGGGAGATAGTTCACTTTTCCATAGATGCAAGAAACTGAAGATACAAGATAGTTTTGTTTCTTTTATATATTTTTTGTTGTGCTCAAGCTTGTTTTTTATGCTTGTGATATTTTTTTCCTTTTTTTGGGCCATATTTTTTAGTTTTATAGTTGTAAGACGATGCTAGTAAGATGTATATTTGAAGCAAGAATAGACATTGTTTCATCTGGCCTATTCATGGAATCCTTTTGCTTTTGCATTCACCTTTTAGTACATAGACATTTTTTCATATCAGAGATTGGGGATTCTTTTTCCGAATGCACAAATTTTGAGTGAACTTGCAAACGTGAATGCTCCTGGACTTCCCTCAATACTCACCGGTTCTTCTCCCGTTAATTCGTCTATTAATTTCAAGTATCATAACTAAATTTTATTTACAGTATAGTTATAAAACTATTACTTTCTAGTTTGTAGTCAGGAAGCTCCCAGTTGTAATGACCAAGTCCCCTCACAGACCTATGCTACTAGGGGATTTGACCTCTATATCTTCAAGCAGTATTAATAATAATATTTTCCTTTCAGAAAAAAAGGCAAAGCTATTTTTTGGTCACATTAAAAAAAAATTAAACTACGTGCAAATTATTCAAAAAATATAATTGATCAAAAAGTCAAATTTTCAACACATGTCACTCGCCATAGATGTAATACCATGGTGAGTTAAGATGTTAAAAGGATGAGGTAGACCTAAAATCATTTAGAAGGAAGTTGTCAAGACACAATTATACTTTCTTGAGATCCATGCAGAGTTAGCGAAAGATAGGATATTGTCACGACCCGAAATTCCCACCTTCGGACCGTGATAGCGCTTAACATTTCACTTGCTAGGCAAGCCAACGTTAGAATAATATTACCATTTCTAAACAATTTTTTTTTAAATTTATTAATAACAAAGAAATAAATGCGGAAGTAAGGTCTGAAATATAACGAATAATCCATAAAAATAACGATGTCTAAATACCATCCCAAAATTGGTATCACAAGTGCACGAGCTTCTAGAATAATACAAATAAGGGCATGAATAAAATAAATTGTCTGAAAATAAATTCACAGCTAAAGTAAAATAGACGGGAACTTCAGAACTGCGGACGCCATGCAGTTATACCTCAAGTCTCCTCTGGTAGCTGAAATCCGAGCAAGTCTATGGTGCGCCGTTGGGACCAACTCCGAAATCTGCATAAGAAGTGCAGAGTGTAGTAACAGTACAACCGACCCCATGTACTGGTAAGTGCTGAGCCTAACCTCGACGAAATAGTGACGAGGCTAAGGCAGGTCACTCACATTAACCTGTACGCAATATTAGTAATAACAAAAAATAATAGAAATAAATCGGGTAACTCATTTATAATAATTGAAGCCAACTCAGCAGTCATAACCAATTATCATTTCCATCAATTTCCGTTGCAACGTGCAACCCGTTCTCACAATATATTCATATTCCATTCTGTTGCGGCGTGCAACCCGCTCCTCCAATATATTCATTTTAATCAAGTCTGTTGCAGCGTGCAACCCGATCATCCAATATGGACTTTTTAATAAGTCTGTTGCGGCGTGCCACCAGATCCTCCAATATATTCATTTCAATCAATTATGTTGCGGCATGCAATCCGCTCCTCCAATATATTCATTTACCAATTCTTATAGAAGGAATTTCCCCAATAAATGCAACAATTAATATGAAATTACAAGACAACAAGCATACAATAATTATAATTTAATTATGAAACAAACAATGCCAAATAGCAAATTATTATGGAAATCAGGGGAAAAAATGGACAGTTTAATATTTAATATGCTAAATGTCAAATAACAATTAAGACACATAATTCAAGTAGCATGTAACAATTAATGCAGGAATTCAAGAATTAATATTTGACAAAGAATATGAGAGAAATAATTATTATAATAATTAATTCATGATTTAAGACAATTTATGATTTTTCAAGTAAGTAGGCAAACAATTAATTTAATGACGTATAGACACTCGTCACCTCGCCTATACGTCGTTCACATGTATTTCACATAACAAATAATTTAAGGGTTCTATTCCCTCAAGTCAAGGGTAACCATGACACTTACCTCGCTTTGCAAATTCCAATCAATTACTCGACCATAACTTTTTCTTTTAAATTTGTCTCCAAAAGCTTTAAATCTATTCATAACAATTCAATATACTCAATACGAATCATAGGAATTAATTCCATATAAATTTACTAATTTTTCGGATAAAAATCCTAAATTCATTTAAATATTCGATAGTGGGACCCACGTCTCAAATCTCTAAAAAACTCACGAAATCCGAATACCCGTTCCGATATGAGTTCAACCATACAAAATATATCCAATTCCGATATTAAATGGACCTTCAAAACTTAAATTTTTGTTTTTGGAAGATTTTAGAAAAATCTGATTTTTCTTCCATAAATTCACGGATTCATGATATAAATGAGTATGAAATCATGAAATATAATCAATATAGGATAAGGAACACTTACCCCAATGTTTTTTCGTGAAAATCGTCCAAGAATCACCTTACCCGAGCTCATAAATTGGACATGTTTGAAAATGGGTCGAAACCCCATTTCCAGAACTTAAGTTCTGTTTCTGAAACTTTTACCCTTCGCGAACGCGGTCAGTGCCTCGCGTTCGCGAAGCACAAATTCTTGCTGACCAATTTTACTCTTCGCGAACGCGAAACTTGCCTGGCTTGGCTTTCGCGAACGCGAGATGCCTTTCGCGAACGCGAAGGCTATTTTCCTGGCCAGCCCCTTTCCCTTTGCGAACGCGAGGGTTCGATCGCGAACGCGAAGCTTCATACCTCAAGCCTTCGCGAACGCGTTCATCTATCGTGAACGCGAAGCACAAAATGTGCCAGCCTCAATTTGCTCTTCGCGAAAGCGAGACTCCTCTCGCGAACGCGAAGAAGGAAACCAGAAGCAGGTTTCTGCAGTTTCCTCAATTCCAAATATGATCCGTTAACCACCCAAAACCAACCCGAAGCCTCGGGGCTCCAAACCAAACATGCACCCAAGTCCTAAAACATCATACGAACTTGCTCGCGCAATCAAATCGCCAAAATAACACCTAAAACTACCAATCAGACATCAAATCAAAGGAAGTTTTCAAGAAAACTTTAAAACTTATATTTTCACAACCGGACGTCTGAATCACGTCAAATCGACTCCGATTCTCACCAAATTCGGCAGACAAGTCATAAATATTATAGTGGACCTATACCGGGCTTCAGAACTAAAATACAGACCCGGAGTCAATAAATCTAACATCAGTAATTTCTTAAAAATCATTAAGCTTTCAAGTTCTTAATTGTTTCATCAAAATTCCATATCTCGGGCTAGAGACCTCGGAATTCGATTCCGGGCATACGCCCAAGTCCCAAATCACAATATGGACCTACCGGAATTGTCAAAACACCGATCTGGGTCTATTTGCTCAAAATGTTGACCAAAGTCATCTCAGTTGAGTTGTAAAGTTCTATTTCACATTTTAATCCATTTTCACATAAAAAAACTTTCCGATAAATTATACGGACTGCGCACGCAAGTCGGGGAATGATAAATGGTGCTTTTTGAGGTTTTATAATACAAAATTACTTATTAAATTTAAAGATGATATTTTTGGGTCATCACATTCTCCACCTCTAAAACAAACGTTCGTTCTCGAACGGAGTTAGAAAAAAGTACACGAGCTGGTGAATAAGTGTGGATATTTACTCTGAATGTCCGACTCGGACTCCCAGGTAGATGCCTATACCGACTGACCTCTCCATTGCACCCGAACTGAAGGATAACTCTTAGACCTCAACTGTTGAACCTGCCGGGCTAGAATAGCCACCGGCTCCTCCTCGTAAGTCAAATCTTTGTCCAATTGGACTGAGCTGAAATCTAACACATGGGACGGATCACCATGATATTTCCGGAGCATAGACACATGGAACACCGGATGAACTGCTGATAAATTAGGTGGTAATGCAATCCTATAGGCTACTTCACCCACCCTTTCAAGAATTTCAAAGGGTCCGATATACCTAAGGCTCAACTTGCCCTTCTTTACGAACCTCATTACACCTTTCATAGGTGAAACCCGGAGCAATATCACGAACTTTATGGTCGGCATAACTCTTTTGCCTAGACTGAGCTGTGCGAAGTCGATCCTGAATAATCTTGACCCAAGGCATCTTGTACCAAATCGGTACCCAATAACCGAGCCTCTCCCGGTTCAAACCAGCCAACTGGCGAACAACATCGCCTTCCATACAATGCCTCATATGAAGAAATCTGAATGCTCGACTGGTAGCTATTAATATAAGCAAACTCCGCAAGTGGCAAGAAATGATCCTAAGAACCTCCAAAGTCTATAACACAAGTGCGAAGCATATCTTCCAATATCTGAATAGTGCGCTCTGACTGTCCGTCTGTCTGGGGATGAAATGTTGTACTCAACTCCACATACGTACCTAACTCACGCTGTACAGCCTCCAAAAATGTGAGGTAAACTACATACCTTGATTTGAAATAATAGACACTGGCACATCGTGAAGGCGGACAATCTCACGAATGTAAATTTCAGCTAACCTCTCTGAAGAATAGGTAACTGCCACTGGACTGAAATGTGCTGACTTGGTCAACCTGTCCACAATGACCCAAACTGCGTCAAATTTTCTCTAAGTCCGTGGGAGTCCAATAAAAAAATCCATAGTGATACGCTCCCATTTCCATTCAGGAATTTCTAACTTCTGAAGCAAACCACAAGGTCTCTGATGCTCGTACTTAATTTGCTGACAATTCAGACACCAAGCTACATATGTAAATATATCCTTTTTCATTCTCCTCCACCAATAATGTTGCCGTAAATCTTGATACATTTTGGCGGTACCTGAATGAATAGAATATCTGGAACTGTGTGCCTCTTTAAGAATTAATTCACGAAGCCCATCCATATTAGGCACACAAATACGACCCTGCATTCGCAGAACTCCATCTTCCCCCACAGCAACCTATTTGGCATCACCGTGCCGCACCGTGTCCTTAAGGAAAAGTAAATGAGGATCATCATACTGCCTCTCTCTGATGCGCTCATATAAAAATGACCGAGCAACTGTGCAAGCTAGAACCCGACTGGGTTCTGAAACATCTAACCTCACGAACTGATTAGCCAAAGTATGAACATCTGCAGCTAATGGCCTCTCACCAACCGGAATATACGCAAGACTGCCCATACTTACAGCCTTTCTGCTCAAAGCATCTGCCACCACATTGGCCTTTCCGGGGGTGATACGAAATGGTGATATCATAGTCTTTCAACAACTCTAACCATCTTCTCTGCCTCGAATTAAGATCTTTTTATTTGAACAGGTATTGAAGGCTACGATGATCAGTAAATACCTCACACGAGACATCGTAGAGGTAATGCCTCCAAATCTTCAACGCATGAGCAATGGCTGCCAGTTCTAAGTCATGAACAGGATAATTCTTCTCGTGAACCTTCAACTGCCGCGACATATATGAAATCACCCTGCCATCTTGCATTAATACTGCACCAAGCCCAATGTGAGATGCATCACAATATACTATATACGATCTTGAACCTGTGGGTAATACCAACACTGGAGCCATAGTCAAAGCAGTCTTGAGTTTCTAAAAACTCAGCTCACACCCGTCTGACCATCTGAATAGGACACCTTTCTGGGTCAGTCTGGTCAATGGGTTTGCTATAGATGAAAAACCTTCCACGAACCGACGATAATAACCTGCTAAACCCAGGAAACTCCGGATCTCTGTAACTGAAGTAGGTCTAGGCCAATTCTGAACAGCCTCAATCTTCTTAGGATACACCTTTATGCCTTCTGCCGATACAACATGCCCCAAAAAGGCAACTGAGTCTAACCAAAACTCACATTTTGAAAACTTGGCATATAACTGATTATTCTTCAAAGTGTGAAGCACACTTCGAAGATGATGCTCATGCTCCTCTCGACTGCTGGAATAAATCAAGATATCATCAATGAATACAACCACAAAGAATCCAAATAAGGCTTGATCACCCGATTCATCAAATTCATAAATGTTGCTGGGGCATTTATCAACCCAAATGACATCACTAGGAATTTGTAAAACCCATATCGAGTCCGAAAAGCTGTTTTAGGGACACCAGATGACCTAATATTCACCTGATGGTAACCAGACCTCACATCGATCTTCGAAAATACTTTGGCACCGTGAAGCTGATCAAATAAATCATCAATTCTTGGCAGCGGATATTTGTTTTTGATAGTGGCCTTGTTCAACTGCCGATAATCTATACACATCCGCATAGAGCCATTTTTCGTCTTTACAAATAATACTGGTGCACCCCAGGGCGAGACACTGGGTCTAATGAATCCCTGATAAAGCAAGTCTTGTAACTGCTTTTTCAATTCTTTCAACTCTGGCGGGGCCATACAGTATGGTGAAATAGAAATGGGCTGAGTGCCCGGAGCCAAATCAATACAGAAGTCAATATCTCTGTCGGGTGGCATCCCCGGCAAATCTACAGGAAATACTTCTGGAAATTCACGAAAAACTGGTACTGAGTCCATAGAAGGAATATCCGCACTGGGATTGCGAATATAAGCCAAATAGTCTAGACACACGTTCTCTACCATACGCCGAGCTTTCATATAAGAAATAACCCTACTGGCAGAATGACCAGGAGTTCCTTTCCACTCTAACCGAGGTAACCCCGGCATATCTAGGGTCACTGTCTTGGCATGACAATCCAATATAGCTTGATAAGGGGACAACCGATCCATACCCAAGATGACATCAAAATATACCATATCATGAAGTAGAAGATCCACCCTAGTCTCAAGATTACCAATAGTAACCACACACGAATGATAGACATGATCTACTACAACAGAGTCTCCCACCGGTATAGATACACACAGAGAAGCACTCAGAGAATCACAAAGCACAACCAAATATGAAGCAAAATAGGAGGACACATAGGAATAAGTAGATCCTGGATCAAATAGAACTGAAGCATATCTATGGCAAGCTGGAATAATACCTGTGATCACAGCATCAGATGACTCGGCCTCAGGCATAGTTGGAAAAGCATAATATCGGGGCTGGGACCCACCACTCTGAACTGCGTCCATGGGACGGCCTCTAACTGGCTGGCCTCCACCTCTAACGGTATGACCTCCACCTCTAATGGCCTGACCTCCACCTCTAATGGCCTGACCTCTACCTCTAGCTACCTGACCCCTACCTCTAGCTGGCTGAGCAGGCGGTGAAGCAACCAGTGCCGGTATGATGGCATGCGAATCTTGCCGAGATCTGTTACTCGCCAATATAGGAAAATACCTCCTAATGTGATCAATGTTCCCACACTCATAACACCCATCCTGATGCCGTGGCTGCTGAAGCTGAAGCTAACCCAAATGGATCGAAAAACCGCTGTAGTAACTCTGGAGTGGCGGTGCACTGATAGGAGCTGAATGTACACTAAATGCTGGTTGTCCATAGTAAGGCATAATAGGACCGTGACTCCCTAAAGCACCGGGACATGCATGAAGTGCTGAATGAAACGATTTGGGAGGATGACCCCTACCAAAATTACCCCTGCCTCCATACGAGGCACCACCGAAACCACCGAACTGACGAGGCCTCTTATCAGACCTCTGCCCTCTTTCTTGTGCAAGAACCATCCCGATCCTCCTCGCGACATTAGCAGTCGCCTGAAAAGAAATTTCACTTCCGGTCTCCTTGTTTATCTGAAGCCTGATAGGGTAAGTGAGTCTGTCAATAAACCTCCTCGCTCTCTCTCCCTCAGTAGGTAGTAAAAGGAGAGCATGACGGGACAAATCCACAAAACGGGACTCATACTGAGTAACAGTCATACTGCCCTGCTGTAGACGCTCAAATTGCTTGCGAAATTCTCTCTCAGTGTAATAGGGAGAAACTTCTCCAGAAATAGCCGAGAGAACTGCTCCCAGGTAAGTGCAGGCGATCCAACTGGTCGGGTCAATGTATAATCTCTCCACCACCTCTTGGCGGAACCCATCATCTGAAATACAGTAAAATCAACCCCATTGGTCGCAACTATACCCATGTTCCGCAGCGCCTCGTGACAACACTCAAGATAATCCGGTGGGTCCTCAGAAGGTGTACCACTGAAGTGAACTGGAAAGAGCTTAGTAAACTTATCCAGTCTCAATAAGGCCTCAAAAGACATGGCGGGCCTATCATCGGTCTGTGCCGCAACAACTAGCTGAACTACCCCAACTAGCAGGGCTGCTGGAGCTTGATTCTGGGGAGACATATGCTCCGGAGCGGGAGTTGTGGGAGTTTGTGCTCCTCCCCCAGCCCGTGAGACGACTGGTGCCACTAGAAATGTACCATTATGGGCCACGCCCTCCATAAGACTTACCAAACGGACTAGAGCGTCCTGAAGTACTGGAGTGGCTATGAATCCTTCCGGGACCTGAACTGGTCCAACAAGTACATTCTGAACTGGAACATCCTCCCGAAGATCCACCTGAAGTTCTATAACAGGTGCAGCTGCTCGAGCTCTGGACTGAGCTCTACTTCTGCCTCTGCCTCGGCCTCTAGCACGACCTTAGCCTCGACCTCCACCCCTGGCCATAGTTGCCACCGGGGGCTCTGGTCCCTATCCATCGGTAGAGGTATTACGTGTTCTCACCATCTGCGAGAGAATAAGAGTAGAATGATTCAATCATCGATGATAGAATAAATTCGCACGACATGATAAGAAAGAAGTGATATTATTCCTAAACTTTATAGCCTCTGAGAGATAAGTACAGACGTCTCCGTACCGATCCTTCAGACTCTACTAAGCTTGCTCGTGACTCATGAGACCTATGTAACCTAGTGCTCTGATACCAACTGTCACGACCCAAAATTTCCACCTTCGGACCGTGATGGCGCCTAATATTTCATTTGCTAGGCAAGGCAACGTTAGAAAAATATTAACCATTTCTAAATATGTTTTTTTAAATTTATTAATAACAAAGAAATAAATGCGGAAGTAAGGTCTGAAATATAGTGAATAATCCATAAAAATAACGGTGTCTAAATACCATCCCAGAATTGATGTCACAAGTGCACGAGCTTCTAGAATAATACAAATAAGGGCCTGAATAAAATAAAAATGTCTGGTAATAAACACACAGCTAAAGTACAATAGACGGGGACTTCAGATTTGCGGATGCCATGCAGTTATACCTCAAGTTTCCTCTGGTAGCTGAAATCCGAGCAAGTCTATGGTACACCGCTAGGACCAACTCCGAAATATGCACAAGAAGTACAGAGTGTAGTATCAGTACAACCGACCCCATGTACTGGTAAGTGTTGAGCCTAACCTCGACGAAGTAGTGACGAGGCTAAGGTGGATCACTCACATTAACCTGTACGTAATATTAGTAACAACAACAAATAATAGAAATAAATCGGGTAACTCATTTATAATAATTGAAGCCAACTGAGCAGTCATAACCAATTATCATTTCCATCAATATCTGTTGCAGTGTGCAACTCGCTCTCACAATATATTTATATTCCATTCTGTTGCGGCGTGCAATCCGATCCTCCAATATGGGCTTTTTAATAAATCTGTTGCGGCGTGCAACCCGATCTCCAATATATATATATATATCGACTTTTAAATAAGTCTGTTGCGGCGTGTAACCCGACCCTCCAATATGGACTTTTAATAAGTCTGTTGCGGCGTGCAACCCTATCCTCCAATATGGACTTTATAATAAGTCTGTTGCGGCGTGCAACCCGATCCTCCAATATATTCATTTCAATCAATTCTGTTGCGGCGTGCAACCCGCTCCTCCAATATATTCATTTACCAATTCTTATAGAAGGAATTTCCCCAATAAATGCAAGAATTAATATGAAATTATAAGACAACAAGCATACAATAATTATGATTTAATTATGAAACAAACAATGTCAAATAGCAAATTATTATGGAAATCAGGAAAAAAAATAGGTAGTTTAATATTTAATATGCTAAATGTCAAATAAAAATTAAGACACATAATTCAAGTAGCATGTAACAATTAATGCAGGAATTCAAGAATTAATATTTGACAAAGAATAAGAGAGAAATAATTATTATAATAATTAATTTATGATTTAAGACAATTTAATATTTTTCAAGTAAGTAGGCAAACAATTAATTTGATGACGTATAAACACTCGTCACCTAGCCTATACGTTGTTCACATGCATTTCACATAACAAATAATTTAAGGGTTCTATTCCCTCAAGTCAAGGTTAACCACGACACTTACCCCGCTTTGCAAATTCCAATCAATTACTCAACTGTAACTTTTCCTTTTAAATTTGTCTCCAAAAACTTCAAATCTATTCATAAATAATTCAATATACTCAATACGAATCATAGGTATTAATTGGAATTTCTTCCTATAGCATTGTTTAACGTTTTGGATGATGTTTGGTGTCACGACCCAATTTTATAATAGGTTGTGATGGCACTTAAAGTCGCCGCTAAGCAAGCCAACTGTGAACTAGTCACGTGATTTCCTCTTTTTAACAAATTCTTTTCCAAGTAATTAAACTTTCCTTAAATTAAAAGGATTTGAGAAATAACAGATCAAAATAAATAACACGAAAGCAACTATGTGCAATCATAATCATAGAATAAAACCAAAACCGCAAGTCTACTAGTGTGTGCCAAGACCTGGTGTCACAAGTGTATGATCATCTAGTAGAATATACAAACGAATACTAGTTTACTGTCCGAAGTGAAATAAACAGAAAAATACAATCAAAAGAAAGACTCCGGCTACTGCAGAACGGGCTCAGAAGGCAGCTCACTGTGAAACCACAAAGTGGTAATCAAGTGTGTGTGCCGGACTAACCTCCAGATGCACCTGCCTCAGATCTAACCTAACCTCGAAAAAGTAGTGACGAGGGACTTACTATGGGCCAACAATATAACATACTGTGAAATTCTAATTAAACATGATATATATAGATGACAATAGAACTTGGAGCAAGAATAATTAAGCAATACTTTTACCGTAGTAAGAACCAAATCTTTTCCTTCAATTTAACTATTTAACCTCTCAAGTCAATGAAACAATATCAAATATAAGAGGGATTCAGTATTATCATGCACGAATTATGCCGAGGACGTACGGCCCGATCCAAATATATATAAACATAAACTATGTGCACTGCCGAGGGTCGAACGGCACGAACCATAGATGCATCTATTAACCTACCGAGGCGAACAACCTGCTCTGATGAGAGTAGTGGAAATTTACCCCGCTCGCAGAATATACTTGCGACGCAGTTAAACATAGATTTTTATCAAGTTATCATAATATCCCTCAATTATTTCCAAAATAAGAAATTCAACTAGAAACTCTTAAAATCTTGACATCCTCAACCTAAACTCTATTCAAGACAATTAATAAGCATAATCAAATAATGGTGTCAACAAAACATGGTGAAACCTAAAACTACCCGGACATAAGCATGAGTAATAGCTACGTACGGACTCTCGTCACCTCGCGCGTACGTAACCCCCCACAAATAGAAACACATATGAATTAAGTTCACCTATGGGGTTAATTCCCTCTTACAAGGTTAGAAAAGAGACTTACCTTGTCTCAAGCCTACTTCCGATCCAAGATTTGTGCTCAAACCCTCCATTTGGTGCCAAAATGACTCGAAACTAGTCAAATGTTATATAAAATAGTCAATATAGACTCAAACGTTCATATTCTAACTATTAAAACGATTACCCAACCCCAATTGAAGAATTTCCAAAATTCAACCCCGGGTCCATGTGCCCGGAATCCGGAAATATTTAAAGACAATTGTTACCCATAACCTCATGAACTCAAATATATGATTTCCATCTAATTCTATAATCAATGTCACGACCCAAAATCCCGTCACAGACGTCGTGATGGCACCTAGTCTCTAAGCCTAGTTAAACCGATTTCAATTATATTTTGAAGCCATTTTTTTATTAATTAAATAAATAATCAAAAATGACAGCGGAACAAATATGAATATACAACCTCCCAAGACTGGTAGTACTAAGTCACGAACTCTAACTGAATACATGGCATGATCACGAGGACCGAATATAAAATACTGTTTGATTAAAAATTTAACTATACAATGAAATGAAAAGACTCCAAGGGACTGCGACGACCAAGCAGCTCTACCTTGAATCCTTACGATCCCGCTTTAACTCTGCTCAAGTCCGATATCTCCAATACCTGGCTCTACACAAAAATGTACAGAAGTGTAGTATGAGTACACCACGGGCGGTACCCAGTAAGTATCAAGACTAAACTCAGTGGAGTAGAGACGAGGTACAGTCAAGACACTCACTAGTTTAATAACCTGTGCAATATAATATACAAAATAATAGAAAATAGATAACAATAAGGGCAAGATAAAACAACTAGTGATATGCACGACAAGACAATAAGAACACCATTAATAAATACAATTACACCCAATTAAATCAAGTCCTTCAAATAAATGTCTTTCACATATAATTCTTCCAAATAACTCTCTTTCAAATATAATTTTCTCAAATAATTATCTTTCAAATATAATTCGTTCAATAAATCTCTTCAAATATAATTTCCTCAAATAAATATCTTTCAAATACAATTCTTTCATGTAATACTTTCTAAATAAAACTCCTTCCAAATAAATATTTTGAATATAATATTTTCAATTAAAAAGTCACCATGTGACATATCTTTTCATAATCATACAACTACGGGTCTCAGCCCATTTTCATATTTTTCATAAACACGGGTCTCAGCCCACTTTCTTATTTCCACGGCGCTTCGTGCCTATAATTAAATCATCATGCTTCCTCGGCACCTCGTGCCCTCATTTCATATCACAATTGCACGGACAATTCACGTGTCAAATACATTATTTACTCACCGCACCTCGTGCCCACATTTTATTTTATAATCCGCCTCGCAATAGCCACAGGCTCCCAATTTCAACATAAATCAGATTGTTATCAATTTACCAACAACAAGACAAATTGCACAAGGTATAAAAATAAATACAAGAAAATCACAACATCACATGAAAATCACCAACACTACAACTCCACATCATCACATATCGTCCCTGACAATAGCCATCCTTATCGCTCCTATTGCCACTCTTATCGCTCCTATGGCCACCCTTATCGCTCCGCCCAAATAATATCAATTGCCACCCTTATCGCTCCTATAGCCACCCTTATCGTTCCGCCCAGACAATATTCCAACAAACACAACAACAGTGAAATGCCACCCTTATACCCACATAATATCAACAGTGAAATGCCACCTTTATATCCCCAAAATAATAACTCACACAACACAACAATTAAAACGAAAAATTATCACAACAACATAACAAAATCAATTCATATCACAATTTGCCCAATGGCCACAACCAAAGTTCCAAAGATACAACCAAATCAATTAATTTCACAACAAATAGCCGAAGGTTCCACACAATATGTATATCACCACAAAATTAATAAACCGAGTTAGAAATTATTCAACATAAAGCAAAGCCTTCATTAATCTAAATTTAGATAATTATATTAACACATCTTCTTAAGCTTGCTTAATTAATTATTTGCAGAGGAAAAATCCATAATGAGATTAAATTCCAAGAAATATCAAACAAACAAACGCACGGAATTACATAAATATTCAAATAACAATCACATCAAATTTTAATATAAAAACAAGTTTAACTAACAAAGATTTAGGCATGGCAAATAGATGATTAAATAAATAACTATTATCCAATTTACTACACAATATGCTCAAGACTTAAACCCAATATATTTTGCACATATAAGCCCGAGTACGTACTCGTCACCTCGCGTACACGGATTTTCACATTTTATAAATGGCACATAAGACTCGATGCCTAAGGGGTAATTCCCCCACTCGAGGTTAAGAAAGACACTTACCTTTTTGAAGTTATGCCGGTATTCCAAAATTGCCTTCTTGATTGAATTGACCTCCGGACTGCTCAAACTATCCAAATTAATTGTATAACTTCATTTAAAATTCATCGAAAATAATTCCGGATAATAATACGTCGACTTAAACATTTATTCCAAAGTCAACAAAAGTCAACGCGGGGCTCGTCTCTCGGAACCCGACATAATTTTCATGAAATCCGAACACCTATTCTGATATGAGTTCAACCATACCAATTTTATCAAATTTCGATAACAACTCGACCTCCAAATCTTAAATTTCCGTTTTTGGAAGATTTTATAAAAATCTTGATTTCTTCCATTTAAATCCTAAATAAATGATGAATATAATCATATAATCATGAAGTATAATCACTTTCGGATATAGAAAACTTACCCCAATCCATATGATGAAAATCGCCTCAAACATCTCTTCAATCCGAGCTCCATAGCTCCAAATATGTTAAAAATGACTGAAACCTCGAAATATAGCTACGGCCCAGGTATTTACTCTTCGCGATCGTGAAGCACAAAATTTTCAGCCCCAAAATTGCTCTTCGCGATCGCGGAAAACCAATCCTGATCACGAAGAACAAACTCCCCAACTCTTCCAGACAGCCTCTAGTATAATGGTCATAACGTTTTGTACAAAACTCCAAATATGGTTTAACCTTCTGAAAACTAGATACCAAGGACTATAACTTTCATTTGTAGCTTATCTCCCAATTCCTTATAGATTTCTAGATATAAGCTTCCATAGTCAGCCTTGTGGAACAGAGATTTCCAAACTCTTCCCAGACAACCTATATTTTATCCACCATAATTTTTTGTACACAACTTCAAATCACAAATGGTTTACCTTTCTGAAAACTAGACATCAAGGGCTACAACTTGTATTTATGGATCATCTCCAAATTCCCTATAGATTGGGAGATATAAGCTTCCAAAGTCGGGTCCGTGCAACATAGACTTGTTCTACACGATCGCGAAAGAGCTTCCGCGATCGCAATTCACAAGGCTCCAAACTATTGTTTGCTCTTCGCGATCGCGACCAAATGTTCGCGATCGCGACCAAATGTTCGCGATCGTGATGCACACCTCTGTAGGCAGAAACCAGCAATTACAAATGGCCTAGAAATGGTGCGAAACCACCCCGAAACTCATCCGAGCCCCTCGGGACCTCAACAAAATATACCAACAAGTCCTAAAACATCATACGAACTTAGTCGAAGCCTCGAATCACATCAAACAACGCTAAAACCACGAATTACACCTCAATTCAAGCCTAATGAAATTTGAACTTTCAAATTCTATATCTTATGCCGAAATACATCTAATCAATCCGGAATGACTTCAAATTTTGCTCACAAGTTATAAATGACATAACGAAGCTATTACAATTTCCAGAATCGGATTCCGATCAATCCCCCGGTCAAACTTCCCAAAAATTCAACTTTCGGCATTTCAAGCCTAATTCCACTATGGACCTCCAAATAATTTTTCGGACACGCTCCTATGTCCAAAATTATCATACGGAGCTATTGGAATTATCATAATTAAATTTCGAATTTCCGGTCAACTTTTCCAACTTAAGTTTTTAATTATGAGAATAAGTGTCTCATTTCACTCCGAAATCCTTTCGGACCCGAACCAACTAACCTGATAAGTCATAAATCAATTGTAAGGCATAAATTGAGCAGTAAATTGGGGAACGGGGTTATAATACTCAAAACGACCGGCTGGGTCGTTACATTCTCTCCCACTTAAACATACGTTCGCCCTCGAACGTTCCAAGAACTATTCCGATGACATTAGATTACTGAGTGCATTATTTTACACATACTCACGGGTGCTTCTACGTCACCATAAATTTAACAGGGGTCCGGCAACATTATCTCAGAGGAGATTATTTCTTTTATTCACACTTGTAAGCTTTAAAGCCAATTTCCTTACACTCCAATAAATTTCAAATTCCTCACATCAACACACAGTATTAGTCCTAACCAGCTGTAGCAATTCGTGCCTACGCACACATCACACATATGTCCATAACCACATCTATGGTCATAATAGCTGTTTATAATTAATTTCAGCATCCTCAATTAATCTCATATTCACCAAAATCTCATTTCAACTTCTTGTAACACTGACAGCAATACGCGAGGCATGAATACCTCATAATTATTTGCCCAAATTAACGAGTCACATCTAGCGCCACCCGGACACTCACCTCGTAGGTTAAAACTCAATAATTACAGCACAATTATGACTAAATATGCACAGAAAGATATACAAGAATTATCAAATAAGCCCATCAGGCATGACTCCCTATTAATACTATAGTACAAATTTAATCTTCACAAAGGAAGAATTTAAACTCATAAAAATTTTCACCACAAGGACCTCGTCCTTATACAACTTTCACCGTGGCTTGTAGCCCGGTTTAAATATTTCACATCATATAAAAATCCGAGGATCTCGTCCTCAACTCCGAATCATAAGTATTTTGCACATTGTGCCAACTGAAATTTTCAATTTTCTTTTCTTTCTTCTTTTCGATATATTTCGTAAACAGTTTTTATAACACATAATGAACCCTCATCCCGGTAGGGCATATAATTTATAAAATTGAAATCAATTATTCTGAAATCATATCAAAACCCACTGTAGTGAATAATAAAATTACTTTTGGACTTATAGCCCTCTATGGTGCACAACATAAAAGTGATAGACACGGGCTAACATCATCAAATCTCCCCAACAAGGATAACATATAAGTGGGTCACAAAGTTACGAAGCCCATTCATAAGTGGAGCATAATATGAGGACTCTCCTCGATACTCAGAACCGAATCAAACTAAGGAAAATATTCCTTTATAACAAATCAGGATCGTACCTGTAATGACACCATCTGATGTAGAAGCCTCAGCCATACCATATCAATTATATCAACTGGTTGGGCCTCCCCATCTAGGGCGCCCTCTACCCGCATGTCCTCTACCCCTAACTGACTGTGCATGTGGGGTAGTAACTAGAATAGAGCTTGTAGCCTGAGTATTCTGATGAAATCTGCCTCTCCCAAGTCTGGGATAATCTCTCATGATGTGCCTAGTATCACCACACTGATAACAAACCCTCTGCAGGTTCGACTGCTCATACTGAGTCTATGCCAGAAAAGTATAACCATTATAGGAACCTTGTGTCGGTGGTGTATTAAAAGAACTTACTGGAGCACTCCGAGTATTCTGAAATTATTTCCATGACCCCGTTGATACTGAAATGTAGAATTATTAAGGACACGGGAATACTGCAAGTCCTAGCATTATCTCATACAAATCTCAGCTCTTAATCATATACAAGTTTCGGAGAGCCTTTCAGTACGACATAAATACATCTCAGGCCAAAACTGGTATAACACATGACCCCGCAATCTGATCGTTGATAGTGGACTCCCCTCACTTGGATTGAAGCCATAGGACATATTCCGATGATCCACAATACTAACCTTCATCGCTCGTATGACACCGGTCATAAGACACCTCAAGCCATTTATTTGGCGTATGTCATCCTCGTGGCAGTTAAAACTCGCTTCCTCCAGTGTCTTGGCTGCTAGTATGTACCCTTCGCTAAATAGAAATCTCATACGAACCACATAGTCTCTAATACCACCAACTATCTTCAAATCTACATCCACCTCGTGACCCTACCATGATTGTGACGATTAGGAAACTAATTAAACCTTCTTAAGATCGTACTTATCAACCAGGTATCAGAACCCGCTGCACCCCCATGTGCACAACTGAATGATCTCTCAATACTTCCGTATCCTCGATCTGGACAACACGTGGTAACAATGGTTGAGCAACCCTGGCTCCCTTATAACCCCTCTGCAGTATCATGAACCGTTGCTGCATAGTTGATACCGAGTGCGCAATTTCATACACAAGTGGATGCAAAAGAACATAAGATATATGTTTCAAGATAAATAAATGTCGCACGATAAGGAATGAAAGAAGTGGAGATTTTCCTACTAGCTTTGTAGCCTCTCGAAGATAAGTACAGACGTCTCCGTACTAATCCGCAAGACTCTACTAAACTTGTTCGTGACTCGTAGATCCTATGAACCTAGAGCTCTAATACCAACTTGTCACGACCCAAAATCCCGCCACAGGCGTCGTGATGGAACCTAGTCTCTAAGACTAGGTAAACCAATTTAAATTACATTTTGAAGCTATTGTTTTTTAATTAAATAAATAATCTAAACTGTCAGCGTTACAAATATGAATATACAACCTCCCAAGACTGGTAGTACTAAGTCACGAACTCTAACTGAATACATGGAATGATCACGAGGACTGAATATACAATACTGTTTGATTAAAAATTTAACTGTACAATGAAATGAAAAGACTCCAAGGGACTGCGACGACCAAGCAGCTCTATCTTGAATCCTTACGATCCCGCTTTATCTCTGCTCAAGTCCGATATCTCCAATACCTGGCTCTACACAAAAATGTGCAGAAGTGTATATGAGTACACCACGGTCGGTACCCAGTAAGTATCAAGACTAACCTCAGTGGAGTAGAGACGAGGTACAGTCAAGACACTCACTCATTTAATAGCCTATGCAATATAATATACAAAATAATAGGAAATAGATAACAATAAGGGCAAGATAAAACAACTAGTGATATGCACGACAAGACAATAAGAACACCATTAATAAATACAATTACACCCAATTAAATCAAGTCCTTCAAATAAATGTCTTTCACATATAATTCTTCCAAATAACTCTCTTTCAAATATAATTTTCTCAAATAATTATCTTCCAAATATAATTCGTTCAATAAATCTCTTCAAATATAATTTTCTCAAATAAATATCTTTTAAATACAATTCTTTCATGTAATACTTTCTAAATAAAACTCCTTCCAAATAAATATTTTGAATATAATATTTTCAATTAGAAAGTCACCACGTGATATATCTTTTCATAATCATACAACTACGGGTCTCAGCCCATTTTCATATTTTTCATAAACACGGGTCTCAGCCCACTTTCGTATTTCCACGGCACTTCGTGCCTATAATTAAATTATCATGCTTCCCCGACACCTCATGCCCTCATTTCATATCACAACTGCACAGACAATTCACGTGTCAAATATCATTATTTACTCACCGCACCTCGTGCCCACATTTTATTTTATAATCCGCCTGGCAATAGCCACAGGCTCCCAATTTCAACATAAATAAGATTGTTATCAATTTACCAACAACAAGACAAATTGCACAAGGTATAAAAATAAACACAAGAAAATCACAACATCACATGAAAATCACCAACACCACAACTCCACATCATCACATATCGTCTCTGACAATAGCCACCCTTATCGCTCCTATAGCCACCCTCATCGCTCCTATGACCACCCTTATCGCTCCGCCCAGACAATATCAATAGCCACCCTTATCGCTCCTATTTTCACCCTTATCGCTCCTATAACCACCCGTATCGCTC
>AWOL01S0001529.1:759220-784591 GCA_000715115.1 Nicotiana otophora
AATACAACAACAGTGAAATGCCACCCTTATACCCACATAATATCAACGGTGAAATGCCACCCTTATCTCCCCAAAATAATAACTCACATAACACAACAGTTTATACGGAAAATTACCACTGCAGCATAACAAAATCAATTCATATCACAATTTTGCCCAATGGCCACAACCAAAGTTCCAAAGATACAACCAAATCAATTAATTTCACAACAAATAGCCGAAGGCTCCACACAATGTGTATATCACCACAAAAATAATCCACCGAAGATAGAAATTATTCAATATAAAGCAAAGCCTTCATCAATCTAAAGTTAGATAATTATATTAACACATCTTCTTAAGCTTCCTTAATTAATTATTTGCAGAGGGAAAATCCATAATGAGATTAAATTCCAAGAAATATCAAACCAACAAACTCACTAAATTACATAAATATTCAAATAAGAATCACATCAAATTGTCATATAAAAACAAGTTCAACCAACAAGGATTTAGGCATGGAAAATAGTTGATTAAATTAATACCAATAATTATCCAATTTACTACACAATATGCCCAAGACTTAAACCCAATATATTTTGCACATATAATCCCGAGTACGTACTCGTCACTTCGCGTACACGGCTTTTCACATTTCATAAATGGCATATAAGACTCAATGCCTAAGGGGTAATTCCCCCACTCGAGGTTAAGCAAGACACTTACCTTTTTGAAGTTATGTCGATATTTCAAAATCTCCTTCTTGCTTGAATTGATCCATGGACCGCTCAAATCTATCCAAATTAATTGTATAACTTCATTTAAAATTCATCGGAAATAATTTCGGATAATAATACGTCGACTTAAAAGTTTATTCCAAAAAGTCAACAAAAGTCAACGTGGGGCTCGCCTCTCGGAACCCAACATAATTTTTATGAAATTCGAACACCCATTCCGATACGAGTTCAACCATACCAATTTTATCAAATTCTGATAACAACTCGACCTCCAAATCTTATATTTTCGTTTTTGGAAGAGTTTGCAAAAATCTTGATTTCTTCTATTTAAATCTGAAATAAATGATGAATATAATCATATAATCATGAAGTATAATCACTTTTGGATATTGAACACTTACACCAATCCATATGGTGAAAATCGCCTTAAACATTGCTTCAATCCGAGCTCCATAGCTCCAAATATGTTAAAAATGACTGAAACCTTGAAATATAGATACTGCCTAGGTATTTACTCTTCGCGATCGAGAAACACAAAATTTTCAGCCACAAAATTTCTCTTCGTGATCGCGGAATCCAATCGCGATCGCGAAGAACAAACACCCCCAACTCTTCTAGACAGCCTCTAGTATAATGGTCATAACCTTTTGTACAAAACTCCAAATTGCAAATGGTTTAACTTTATGAATACTAGACACCAAAGGCTATAACTTTAATTTGTTGCTCATCTCCCAATTCCTTATAGATTTCTATATATAAGCTTCCATAATCAGCCATGTGCAACAGAGATTTCCAAACTCTTCCCAGACAGCCTATAGTGTATCCACCATAACTTTTTGTACACAACTCCAAATCACAAATGGTTTACCTTTCTGAAACTTACTCATCAAGTATACAACTTTTATTTTTGGATCATCTCCAAATTTATTAGAGATTGTGAGATATAAACTTTCAAATTCGGGTCAGTGCAGCAGAAATTTGTTCTACGCGATCACGAAAGAGCTTCCGCGATCGCGATTCACAAGGCCCCAAACTGTTGTTTGCTCTTCGTGATTGCGGCCAAATGTTCGCGATCGCGATGCATACCTCTTTAGGCAGAAATCAGCAATTAAAAATGGCCTAGAAATGGTCCAAAACCACCCCGAAACTCACCCGAGCCCCTCGGGACCTCAACCAAATATACCAATAAGTCCTGAAACATCATACGAACTTAGTTGAAGCCTCGAATCACATCAAACAACGCTAAAACCACGAATCGCACCTCAACTCAAGCCTAATAAACTTTGAACTTTCAAAATCTATATCTTGTGCCGAAATACATCAAATCAATCCGGAATGACTTTAACTTTTGCACACAAGTCATAAATGACATAACGAAGCTATTCCAATTTCTAGAATCGGATTCCGACCTCGATATCAAAAGGTCAACCCCCCGGTCAAACTTTCCAAAAATTCAATTTTCGGCATTTCAAGCCTAATTCCACTACGGACCTCTAAATAATTTTCGGACACGCTCCTAAGTCCAAAATCACCATACGTATCTATTGGAATCATCATAATTAAATTCCGAGGTTGTTTATACATAAGTCAATATCCGGTCAACTTTACCAACTTAAGTTTTCAATTATGAGACTAAGTGTCTCATTTCACTCCAAAATCCTTCCGGACGCGAACCAACTAACCCGATAAGTCATAAATCAATTGTAAGGCATAAATTGAGCAGTAAATTGGGGAACGGGGTTATAATACTCAAAATGACTGGCTGGGTCGTTACATTCTCCCCCACTTAAACATACGTTCGTCCTCGAACGTTCCAAGAACTATTCCAATGACATTAGATTACTGAGTGCATTATTTCACACATACTCACGGGTGCTTCTACGTCACCGTAAATGTAATAGGGGTCCGACAACATTATCTCAATGGAGATTATTTCTTTTATTCACACTTGTAAGCTTTAAAGCCAACTTCCTTACACTCCAATAAATTTCAAATTCCTCACATAAACACACGGTATTAGTCCCAACCGGTTGTAGCAATTCGTTCCTACACACACATCTCACACATGTCCATAACCACATCTCTGGTCATAATAGTTGCTTATAATTAATTTCAGCATCCTCCAGTAATCTCATATTTACCAAAATCTCATTTCAACTTCTCGTAACACTGACAACAACACGCGAGGCATGGATACCACATAATCATTTACCTTAATTAACGAGTCACATTTAACGCCACCCGGTCACTCACCTCGTAGGTTAAAACTCAATAATTACAGCACAATTATGGTTAAATATGCACGAAAAGATATACAAGAATTATCAAATAAGCTCATCTAGCTGAAATGTGCTGAAGTCTAACACATATGACAAATCGGCATGATACCTTCGGAGCATAAACACGTGGAAAACCGAATGAACTCCCGATAAACTGGGAGGCAAGGCATGCTCGTAAGCAACCTCCCCAACTCGTCTCAACACCTCAAATGGGCCTATAAACCTTGGGCTCAACTTACCCTTCTTCCCGAATCTCATGATTCCCTTCATCAGCAAAATCTTCAAGAGAACTTTCTCACCCACTATAAATGATAAATCACGTGCTTTGTGATCCGCGTAACTCTTCTGTCTGGACTGTGCTGTACGAAGTCGCTCCTAATCAACTTTACCTTTTCTAAGGCATCCTTCACCAAATCAGTACCATATAACTTAGCCTCACGGGGCTCAAACCATATGATGGGCGAACAACATCGCTGACCATACAAAGCCTTAAATGGAGCCATCTCGATGCTGGACTGGTAACTATTATTATAAGCAAATTCGGCCAAAGGCAAGAAACGATCCCACTGACCTCCGAAGTCAATCACACATACCCTGAGCATATCTTCCAAAATCTGAATTGTCCGCTCCGACTGCCCGTCGGTCTGCGGATGAAAGGTTGTGCTGAGCTCTACACGGGTCCCCTATTCACTCTGTACTGCTCTCTAGAAATGTGAAGTAAATTGAGGGCCTCTATCTGATATGATCAAAATTGGCACACCGTGCAACCAAACTATCTCCTGGATATAAATTTGGGCCAACCTCTCTGAAGTATACGTAGTCACAACCGGAATAAAGTGTGCCGACTTGGTCAATATGTCAAAAATGACCCACACTGCATCGAACATCCGTAAGGTCAGCGGCAACCCAACTATGAAATCCATAGTAATGCGCTCCCACTTCCACTTAGGTATAGTCATCTGCTGGAGTAGGCCACCTGGCCTCTGGTGCTCATACTTAACTTGCTGGTAATTTAGGAAACTAGCTACATACTCAACTATGTCTTTCTTCATCCGCCGCCACTAATAATGTTGCCTCAGGTCGCGATACATCTTCGTAGCACCTAGGTAAATGGAATATCGAGAACTGTGTGCCTCCTCTAAAATCCTCTCCCTCAAGCCATCGCAATTAGGAACACATAGACGACCCTGGAGTCGTCGAACACCATCCTCGCTGATAGTAACCTTTTTGGCACCACCCTGTAGTACCGTCTCTCTGAGGACCAACAAGTGCGGATCATCAAGCTGTCGAGCCTTGATCTGCTCCAATAGTGAAGACTGGGCAACGACGCATACAAGAACTTGGCTGGGCTCTGAAATATCCAACCTCACAAGTCTGTTAGCCAAGGACTGAATGTCCAAAGCTAGTGGCTGCTCCTCTGCTGAAATGAAGGCCAAGCTACCCATACTCTCTGCCTTTCTGCTCAAGGCATCCGCGACTACATTCGCCTTGCCCGAATGATAAAGAATGGTGATGTCATAGTCCTTCAGTAACTCAAGCCATCTGCGCTACCTCAAATTGAGATCCCTTTATTTGACGAAATGCTACAAGCTACGATGATTAGTGTAAACCTCACAGGAAACCCTATAAAGAAAATGCCTCCAGATCTTAAGAGCATGAACAATCGCGGCCAATTCCAAATCGTGCACAGGATAATGTTTCTCATGGGGCTTCAGCTAACATGAAGCATATGCAATAACTCGCCCCTCCTGCATCAATACACAACCCAAACCAGCCCATGAGGCGTCGCAATACACAGTATACATCCTCGAACTGGAAGGCAACACTAGGACCGGTGCTGTAGTCAAGGCTGTCTTGAGCTTCTGGAAGATCGCCTCACAATTATCGGACCAACGTAACAGAGCACCCTTCTGGGTCAATCTAGTTAAAGGTGCTGCAATAGATGAGAAGCCCTCCACAAACCGTTGATAAGAACCTGCTAACCCCAAAGAAGCTCCTAATCTCAGTTACCGAAGTGGGACGAGGCCAACTCTGAACTGCCTCAATCTTCTTGGGATCCACCTTAATACCCCCACCTGATACAACATGCCCCAAGAATGATACAGAATCTAACCAAAACTCACACTTGGAGAACGTAGCATATAGTTTCTGTTCCCGGAAGGTATGAAGCACCACTCTCAAATGTTGCTCGTGCTCCTCAATGCTACACGAGTAGATCAAAATGTCATCAATGAAGACAATGACAAACAAATCAATATATGGCATGAACACCCTGTTCATCAAATCCATAAACGCCGCTGGGGCATTAGTCAAGCAGAAGGACATCACTAGAAATTCATAATGGCCATATCTAGTACAGAAAGCAGTCTTCGTAACATCCGAGTCCCGAATCTTCAACTGATGGTACCCTGATCTCAAGTCGATCATAGAGAACACCCTAGCACCCCGCAACTAGTTAAGCAAATCATCAATACGTGACAACGAGTACTTCTTCTTGATGGTGACCTTGTTCAACTGGCAGTAATCAATGCACATCCACATAGTCCCATCTTTCTTCTTTACAAATAAAACTGGTGCACCCCAAAAAGATACACTTGTTCTAATGAACCCCTTTGCTAGCAACTCCTCAAGTTATTCCTTCAATTCTTTCGGAGCCATACGGTATGGTGGTATAGATATAGGCTGGGTACCTGGAGCTAAGTCAATACAGAAATCGATATCACGATCCGGTGGCATGCTTGGAAGATCAGAAAGAAACACATCAGAGAACTCCCGGACTACTGGCACCGAATCAATCTCCAGAGTCTCTGCGGTAGTATCCCGAACATAAGCTAGATAAGCCAAACAACCCTTCTCGACCATATGTCGAGCCTTCAGAAAAGAGATAACCCGGCTAGATGCACTGACAGACGAACACTTCCACTCCAATCTAGGCAACTCTGGCATCGCCAAGGTAACAGTCTTGGCATGGCAATCAAGGATGGCGTGATATGGGGATAGCCAGTCCATGCCCAGGATGACCTCAAAGTCGGTCATATCAATCAACAGAAGATCCGCTTTAGTCTCGTATCCACAAAATGTGACCATACAAGACCGATAGATCTGATGCACAACAACAACATTGCCCACAGGAGTGGACACATAAATAGGAGCGCCCAAGGGCTCGCGAGGAATATCGAGAAAACAAGCAAACGGAGATGAATATGTGGACACATATGAATAGGTGGACCATGGATAAAATAATACCGAAGCATCCCTACCGCAGAAAAAAATAATATATGTGATCACGACATCTAAGGCCACCTGGCTGGCCTCCACCTTCCTGGCCTCCACCTCTAGGACGGCTCATACCCACCTGCCCTCCGCCTCTAAGTGGTCGGACGGCTGGTGCGGCTACTGGTGCTGAAATCATGGCCTGTTGACTGTGCTGCACCGCCTTGCCCTAGAGTCTGGGACAAAATCTCTTCATGTGACCAGGATCTCCACACTCGTAACAACCCCTCGGAGTGGTGGACTGCTGCCCTGAAGTCTGACCCTGATGGCCTGAATACCCACCGGAAGAACCCTGAATAGCTGGTGGACGGTAAGAACTCTCCGACATGGCACTGAAATAGGGTCTCGTCGGAGCACCCCGAGGAGGTGGTGGTGCTGGATATGTGGGCCTGCTAGGAAAACCCCTCCCAAACTAGCCTCGGCCCCCTGTCGGGCACCTCTAAACTCCCCAGAATAACAGACCCTCTTGTCCTTCTGCATCTGCTCTCTACCTATCTGACAGTAACCCTCAATCATCTGAGCTATCTCAACTACTAGCTGAGAAGAAGTCCCCATCTCAACCTCCCGGGCCATAGTAGCCTGAATACCTGAGTGCAACCCCGCAACAAACCTCCGTACTCGCTCTGCCTCAGTAGGAAGTATTATAAGTGCATGGCGAGACAACTCAGAGAATCTTGCCTCATAATCGGTCACTGACATCTGATCCTGCTGGAGCTGCTCAAACTTAAATCGCAACTCTTCCTATTGAGAGGGTGGAATATACCTGTCCAAGAATAGGCGTGTAAACTGGTCCCAAGTCATGGGAGGAGAACCTGCCAGCCTGCCAAGAAGATAAGACTTCCACCACCTACGGGCCCTGCCCTCCAGCTAGAATGTAGTGAAATCCACCCCATGGGATTCTAATATACTCATGTTGTGCAATCTGTCCCTGCACCTATCAATGAAGTCCTGGGGATCCTTATGTTGCTAACCCCCGAAGACAGGAGGATGAAGCGTGGTCCATCTATCCAATAGCTTCTGAGGCTTGTCGATCGCAACTGGTCTAGGCTCAGTTATAATTGCTGTAACTGGCTGGGCTCCACCCACAAGTAGTGTGCCCGGGGTCTGATATACGACAACTACTTGTCCACAAACCTGAGCAGTAGGGATCTGTGCTCCGCCTCCCGCCTGAGATGTGGCTGGGTCTGCTTGAAATAAACCAGTCTGGGTCATAGAATCCATGAATTGTAGCATACAACCCATGACTTCCTGAAAGCCCGGTGCTAACATGAAATCGACTGGGGCTGGCGGTGTTGTGGGCACCTCGCCCTGCTTCTCAATAATGGGATCCTCCACTGGATCTGCTAGTGGTGCAACTGGGGCAATTTTGGGACGTCCTCGACCCCTACCTCGGACAGGTGCCCTCCCCTGACCTCTGCCTTGGCCTCTAGCAATAGGGGGAGCATCCCCTCCCGGGTTTGGAACGTCCGTCGTGCGTGTTCTCACCATCTGTGAGAGAATAAAAGAATAAACTTAGTACACCATAAACTGCACGATAGGAGATGAATGAATAGTAGATTCCTAACACCTTATAGCCTCTCGAAGATAAGTACGGATGTCTCCACACCGATCCGCAAGACGCTATTAGGCTTGCTCATAACTTGTGAGACCTACGTGAACCTAGTGCTCTGATACCATGTTGTCACGACCCAATTTCATAATAGGCCGTGATGGCGCCTAACGTCGTCGCTAGGCAAGCCAATTGTGAACTAGTCACGTAATTTCGTATTTTTAACAAATTCTTTTCCAAGTAATTAAACTTTCCTTAAAGTAAAAGGATTTGAGAAATAACAGATCAAAATAAATAACATGAAAGAAACTGTGTGCAATCATAATCATAGAATAAAACTAAAACCGCAAGTCTATTAGTGTGTGCCAAGATCTGGTATCACAAGTGTATGAGCATCTAGTAGAATATACAAAAGCATACTAGTCTACTGTCCGAAGTGAAATAGACAGAAAAATACAATCAAAAGAAAGACTCCAGCTGTTGTAGAACGGGCTCAGAAGGCAGCTCACCGTGAAGCCTCAAAGTGATAATCAAGTGTGTGCGCTGGACTGATCTCCAGATGCACCTGCCTCAGATCCTACACATTCAGTGCAGTAGTGTAGGGTGAGTACATAAATAATATGTACCCAGTAAGTATCTAGTCTAACCTCGAAGAAGTAGTGACGAGGGGTCGACTTCGACACTTACTATGGAAACATACTATGAAATTCTAATTAACATAATATATATAGATGACAATAGAACTTGAAGCGAGAATAATTAAGCAATACATTTACCGTAGTAAGAACCAAATCTTTTCCCTCAATTTAACTATTTAACCTCTCAAGCCAATGAAACGATATCAAATATAAGATGGCTTCAGTATTATCACGCACGAATTATGCAGAGGACGTACGGCCCGATCCGAATATATATAAACATAAACTATGTGTACTGCCGAGGGTCTAACGGCACAAACCATAGATGCATCTATTAACTTGTCGAGACGAACGGCCCGCTCCCATGAGAGTAGTGGAAATTACCCATCTTGCGGAATATACTTGCGACGCGGTTGAACATAGATTTTTATCAAGTTATCATAATATCCCTCAATTCTTTCCAAAATAAAAAATTCAACTAGAAACTCTTAAAATCCTGACATCCTCAACCTACACTCTATTCAAGACAATTAATAAGCATAATCAAATAACAGTGTCAACAAAACATGGTGAAACCTAAAACTACCCAGACATAAGCATGAGTAGTAGCTACGTACGGACTCTCGTCACCTCGCGCATACGTAGCCCCCCACAAATAGAAACACATATGAATTAAGTTCACCTATGGGGTTAATTCCCTCTTACAAGGTTAGAAAAGAGACTTACCTTGTTTCAAGCCTACTTCCGATCCAAGATTTGTGCTCAAACCCTCAATTTGGTGCCAAAATGACTCGGAATTAGTCAAATGTTATATAAAATAGTCAATATAGACTCAAACGTTCATATTCTAACTATTAAAGCGATTACCCAACCCTAATTAAAGAATTCCCAAAATTCATCCCCGGGCCCATGTGCTCGGAATCCGGAAATTTTTGAAGAAAATTGTTACCCATAACCACATGAACTCAAATATATGATTTCCATCTAATTCCATAATCAATTTCGTGGTCAAATCCTATTTTTATCCAAAACCTAGATTTTCATCTAAACCCTTGATTTTACCGAAATTTTATATGTTAATCTACTAATAATCTATGTATTTAACTCATGTTGTGTGAACTTACTTACCTCAAAGTGCTAGTTGAAAACCCCCTTCCAAGAGCTCCAAAATCGCCCAAGAGATGAAAGAAAAGGAGCTAAATGGCCTAAGTCCCGCATTTAAAAAGCTGTGCAAAGGTCTCTGATGTCGCATTTGCGACGCCTGGTTTGCAAATGCGAACCTGGGCTTCTACTTCCAAGGTCGCAAATGCGACCAAGGAGTCGCAAATGCGGATACTGTTGAGATCGCAAATGCGACCAAAGTGTCGCAAATGCGAACACTGCCCAGCTCAAGCTTCTTCGCAATTGCGAAGCCTTCCTCGCAAATGCGAACAAATTCTCGCATTTGCGAGACCTGCAATAGCTGCCAAGATACACCAGAAAAACTGAAGTTTTTCTCATCCTTTCGAATGTCCGAAACTCATCTGAGCCCTCGGGGCTTCACACCAAGCACACAAACAAGTCTAACAACATCATACAAACTCGCTCGAGCGATCAAAACACTGAAGTAACATCAAAAACCACGAATCGGACGCCAAAACGCATGGATTAACTCATGAACTCAAAAACTTCTAAAACTACTCCCGTGCATCCGATTCCTAACAAATCAACTCGGAATGATGCCAAATTTTGCGTGCAAGTCTTAAATGACATTACGGACCTACTCCAACTTCCGAAATCAGAATCCGAAGCCGTTATCAAAAAGTCCACCCTCGGTAAATCTTTCCAAAAACTTCAAATTTGCATTTTTCGCCAAATGACTCCGAAACGATCTATGGACCTCCAAATCCAATTTCGGACGCGCCCCTAAGTCCAGAATTACCATACGAAGCTTTTCCTAGGCTTAGAATCCAAATAGGCATCTATAATGTAAAGATCCACTTCTACCAAGACTTATGAAATTCACCGAAAATGCTAACTTTCACTATTAGGCACCGAAATGCTCTCGGGTTATCCAAAACCCGGCCCGAGCATACGTCCAAGTCCGAAATCATCATACAAATTTATTGGAAATGTCAAATCCCGATTCTGAGGTCGTTTACTCAAAACGTTGACCGAAGTCAATCTTAGCCGTTTAAGCCAATCTTACGGAACCAAGTGTTCTGATTTCAATCCGAACCCTTCCAAATCCCGAAATAACCATTCCCGAAAGTCATAAAATAGTAAAAGCACGTACAAAAAGTCTTATTTAGGGGAGCAGGATTCTAGAAAGAAAAACAATCGGTCAGGTCATTACATTTGGATAGATTTGAGCTAGTTGGAGGTAATTTCTAAAGGAAAAATAATTTCGGAAGATTTATTTGGCTTGTAAAATCTAAGTGTCTTTCCTAGCTTTGATTTGATGAAAATTTCATAATAAATAATATTTCTTGTTATATGCAAGGGTGATGTATATGCAAGGTGACGAGCGTATGTGCTTGTGCCATGGCTATTCATGCTCGAGGTAGATCTAGGTTACTTTATTCTTTATTTGGTTGTGCGTTCTACTTGTTCTATATTTTACTCGATTGATGACTATGTGAGCATAATTAACCATGTTAGAGATGGTGTTTAAGTTAATGATGCCTTATTTTGGGCCTGATGAGCTATTCTTGAGATTGTTGATGTACTTGATTTGGTTGTTGTCATACGTATATTATGAACACATATTTGTCCATGTTATTCGTCCATGTTATTCTTGTGATATGCCTTAAAGTATTGTATGACTACTTGAGTTCCCTTATTCATGTTAGAGATCATGTTTACTTTGATACTTAATTGGACAAAATGATCATTTAATGGATATATTATATGTTGGAGTTGTAGTCATACATTATCTAGATGCATATATCATGCATAGAGAACATATCTTACTCATATGTATACAGTTGAGATAATTATGGCACGAGTTTCTACCGTGCAGTTATTGTGATATTATTATTATTGTGGCATGAGGTTTCTACCGTGTAGTGCATGAGATTTCTACCGTGCAGTGTATGAATATGGATCCATCTCCCTAGGGTCATCCTCTCATATTTCTCTCTTGATGGAGTACACGCAGGTTGTGAGAAACCGATAGGTTTCTGGTTGATTATGATGTGGGATCCGATGTGAGGATTTATTGATCATAAAGGTGGAGCCTTTGACCAATCAATTGAATCCTTTGTGCATATTTATACATTTTATATGATTTATTCATGTATATCTTCCACATATGCTAGTTGGTGTATTTTACACATGCATGAAACTTGTTAGTGAATTTTTGTACACTTGGAGATTGTCGAATTGAGGTAAAGGGAGTGTCATCATCATACATTAACATGTTGGACACATGTAAATGTGTCAATGTAAATTCCATTTGAAAATTGTTATGGAATTGCATCATTGTCATGTATAGACACTTTACATTTATGTAGACGTATTTGAGTAAATTCTATATGGTGCATATCTCTTTTGTATACGGAATTGGTGTAAATTGTATTTGCTTTGACATGTTAAATTGGAAAAGCATGCTTATTACTTCTTCTTCAATCGTACACCTTTATTATTGATTTTCGTTATTCTAGGATTATTTCCTTGGATATTTCTCTGTATTATATATGTTATTAAGTTGCACAGGTTATATAAAGTGAGTATCCTTCGACTTAAAACCTTGCCACTACTTCACTGATGTTAGTATTAATACTTACTGAGTACATATGGTCAATTATATTCATACTATACATCTTCACCTTGCATGCAGAATTTGGAGCTGAGCTACTATGGATGACAAAGTCTAGCATTGAAGATGTACCGACATTCCAGTTACAAGCTACCACTTTGTTCATGGTAGTTTGGGACTTATATTTCCATTTATATAAATTTCAATAGCTGATGTAACATATCGTCACATCCGAGATGTATTCTTATTCCTATTCTTAGTCGCTCATGACTTGTACTTCCAGTCCTTGGGATATTTGTATTCATTTTTGCAATCGTATTTATTACCTATTAATTATTTTTTATTGAGTTGTGTTATATGTTATTTGGCTTACCTAGCGGGTAGGGTTAGGTACCATTATTTCTAGGTGGAATTTGGGTCGTGACAAGTTGGTATCAGAACTCTAGGTTCACAGGTTCTACAAGTCATGAGAAAATATCTAGTAGGGTCTTGCAGATTAGTATCATGACGTCCAACTTATCTTTGAGATGCTACAGAGCATCTAGGAAACTTCCCTTTCTTTCTTTCCTTATCGTGTGACTTTATTTTAACTTGAAGTCTATATCTTCAATTTATTTTCATTCGCTAGTATGTGATGTTGAGTAGTCGGTATCAATTGTGCACTAACGGATGGTGATGTCGTGGATTGGGTACGAGATATTTTTGTGTTATGAGGTAGGTCAATCTAAAGGACTTGAGGCTAGGGTTAGACCGCAGCTTTGGTTTGGCAGATTCAATTGTGTGAGTATGTGATTTTGGACTTTTACGTTTGATAGTGTCCCTAGTGGTGGGATTGATAGCTCAATGAGTGAAACGATAGCTATGCTATGAGTATTATGTAATTGAGGACTACACTTAGATAGTTTGGATGTAATGAGAAGGATTTGCTTGAGACTCAAAAGGGAATATGGATGTTTGATTATCGTCTTGATGTACAATACAGTTTTGAGTAGTGAGTGTGTTGATGGATCTTTCAGTTGTTCATTTGTGAAATAAAGTAGATTCTAATATATAGTTGACGAGTGTAGATTTGGGGGATTAATTAATTGCATAGTGGTTGTAAACATGGTAAGACCATATAAAGATGTCAAATTGAAGCTAAACAGGTGAGTTATCTCATGTGAGAAAGTTTGAAGTAGTATAACTTCTTATGAGGTGCCTATGAATAAGTTTCCTTCTATCTAGGGGAATGCATGTACCACAATTAGAGTTTGGATCGCTTAAGAAAGTTCACGAGGATGAGTAAACATTGGCAGATAATATGGAATGTATTATGACTGGTGCTACATGAGCTTAAGAGGAATTCAACAGAATAACAATGCAAGATCATGGTAGTTAAGGAGGAAAGGTTATTGTGGATTATCGGATGATGAGATTATGGCTTCAAGCCCTGTGGGGGAGTATACCATCGACAATTGAATCATATGGGTATGTGGTGTTATAGTTCTTGGACTGAGGTATGCTTGTGGATTTGTTATGACTTGAGGAGCACAACGTCAAGGATGATTTGAGGATGTGCTATACCTTATTAATATATGGAGATTGTGAAATGACTCAGGTGTGATATTCATTGTGAATGTAGTGTGCAAGGGGAGAGGATTTACTTGGTTGCCTAAGGATGAGGTTTTTTCTTAGAGTATTGTCACGACCCAAAACCTCCATTGGTCGTGATGGTGCATATTTCGCTTGCTAGGCAAGAAAATCATAAAGTAATAGCAAAAATAATACAATACAAAAATAAATGAGTCTAAGATAGGTATAGGCATAGATAAATACCAAACCAATATAATCAATCCCTGGAAATAGGTAACACTGAGTCATGAGTTCTAATGCATGAATACAAGTTTGCAAATATAATATATTGTCTGAAGCAATAATAGTAATGACATATAGAAAGAGACGCCAGGGACTGTGATCAAGATGCAGCTCTGCCTTGTGTCTCAACAACAATAGAGTGTAGTATGACGATAATCGACCCCACGTACTCAGTACGTATGATGACTAACCTCGGTGAGTTAGTCGCGAAAGCGGTCAATGATACTCACTAATCAAACATGTATAGTTCATGAATATATATGTACGCAGCAACAATACCAGCATCTAAGCATAAGGTACATGTAAAATCAATGGTGTACATAGAGAGAATACGCACAAGCACCATAATCAAGCTAACAGTTCATTATATAGAGAAGATACACAAGAATAGCAAATCAGTTACACAAATTTGACTTATAGAGAATATTTGGACCATAAATTATTTAATCAATTAAGTCAGCATGTAGATAAAATATGCATGAAAGGCATGCATACATTGTGAAGCTAGCATATAGAGAAGATACACATTATAAGCATGTATACATCTAAGAAGCTTGTATATAGAGAATATATACAAAGTCCAAGCATTGATAAATTTCTGTAATCCGTGTGTATGTCATCATGGAGAAACATGAGAGGATGACCCTAAGGGGATGGATCTTTACCCACACGCTGCACAGATAACTCACGTGCTCCCAAACCAGTCCACATCATAAAATATTATATAAAGAATACATGTATAAAACCAACAGATATCAAATCACAAACTCATGGACTAAGGAAAATATCATGCTAAGGTGTATGCATATGCGAAGTGTACATCTACAACTCAGATTAGGCGGGTACGCTATACAATAACAAGTATCATGCTCTAATAGGATATCAAAGCCCATACATGGTCTCTAACAAAATTCAAGGATTTCACGTAACCATATAATGATCAAAACACGAATAATACTGAGTACATAATCCAAACAAGGCAAACTAAAATTCTAAAGTCCAATCTAGTCAAAATCATACATAGCACCTGCATATACGCTCGTTACCTCGCATATGTGTCGCTTTTCACACATTCCAATTAGCTAAATAAGCTCACATCCTAAGAGGTATTCGCTCACAGCAAGATTAGGCAAAATACTTACCTCTAACGAGAAAAATCAACACTCCAAGAATGCCTTTCCCATAGAAATCACCTCTAACCTGCTCGGATCTAACAAAAAATAATCCAATAACGTCAAAAAAAGATATAGAAATCAATTTCAAATGATATCTTCAATATTTATTAGGTCCCCAAAAAGACAACAAAAGTTAACCTAGGCATATATAGTCAAAACCTGAGTCAAGGGGTAGATATCGACTACCCATAACCCCACAAGTCCAAATATATGATTCGATTCCAAATAGTCTCTCAAATCCCCAATATACACTTTGTACAATTATAGACAAAATCCCCCAAATTTCTCTTTAAATTTCCATATTCTATGTGTAATAATCCATGGGGAAATAATATATATTATCAAAATCAAGTAGAAATTATTTACACTCAAAAGTATGGTGAGAATCCCTTCCAAAATCGCCTCAAACTAGGGCTGTGCATTTGCATCGGATATCCGAGAATCCAACCCGATCCACCCTATTTGGATTTTCGGATTAGATATGGGTTACATTTTTTAAGAGTGTGGATATTCGAATCGGATTCAGATTGGTATACTTTTAATCCAATCCGATCCGAAATTCGAATTATATGGACATGTATAAATATTAGACTTACATTTTAGGGTTAAATCTTCTCATTTCATTTGCCTCTCTTTAGACTCTTCTTATTACTCTGTCCGCTTCTCTTAAGTCTTACCTTTGTGTCTCTCATTCTCAGTCTCTCCTTCCTGTCAACAAACAACGACGTTTCTTCTTTATCAGATATTTGTTCGAAATTTCAGTTTATTTTATTTTGCCATGAAACTTTTGTTTTTGTCTATTACTATGAAGATATTTGATCCTTTTCAATTTAATAGAATGGTGAATATCAATAGCCTTAAAAAGTGCCGTAGCCGATTAGATTGTTAGTAGCCTTACAATCCGATCCAAAAATCCAAATTATTTATCCGATAAAAAATTTAAAATCCAATTCGATTCAATTTAATTTGGATTGGATTCAGATTGCATTTTATAAAATCCGAATTGACAATCCGAAATATGCTAAATCTGATCCGATCTGACCGATGCACAATCCTACCTCACACTGAGCTCCAAAACTCAAAATAAAAAATGAGCTAACCTTCGAAAATATAACACCTGCCAGCAATCTCACTTCTGCACACAAAAGGGTCGCATCTGCGACACTGCTTATGCGTTCCTAGGATCCCATCTGTGAGCCTCACTAATGCTGTCGACCTTTCAATTTGTGGCCCATGTGTCGCATTTGTGTCATCATTGGTGCATCCACTTCCTTTGCAGGTGCGCAAATGACCCAGCCCTACCAGTCCTTGCAGGCGCGCTCACGATCTCTACAGGTGTGCCTTCGCATAGACGGGCCCCTCTACACAAAAGTGAAAACTCCCCAGATCACCTCAACTCGACAGACGTGATAGACTAGTCACACTTGTGACCTTGCACCTGCGCCCAAACTTTCACAAGTGCGATGCACCCGAATCAGAACTACCAAACCATTCCCAAATAGTCTGAAACCAATCCAAAACACAGATGAGCCTCCCGGGACCCTGTCCAATCATACCAAAAAGTCTGAATACCTAATCCAAACTTTTTCCAAGGTTCAAAACATTACAATTAACATCGAAACCAAGAATCGAAAATTAAAATCCAACTCTTACCTTCCAAACTTTTTAATTTCGCCGAACATATCCAAATCATGCCTAAACATTCTGGATTCTAACCGAACTTCACACACAAGTTCCAAACCACTAAATGAACCTATTCCAAGTTCTGAAAAATCAATCTAAGTGTGATATCATCAAAGTCAACTCCTGCTCAGACCTATGAACTCTCCAGACCATCAAATTGCCAACTTTTGGCAAATAGAGCTAAACATCCTAGGAACCTCCAAACCAAAAACCGGACATATGCCTAAGTCCAAAATTACTAGATGAACCTATTAAAACCCTCAAATCACCAATCAGAGTTCGTTCACTCAAAAGTCAAATCTCAGTCAACTCTTACAATTTAAGCTTCCAACAATAGAACTAAGTGTTCTAATTCACTCCCAAATATTTTCAAAACCAAACCAACCATCCCCACAAGTCAAAAAATAACAAATAAGCATACGAGAAGCATCAAATAGGGAAATGGGTATTAAATATATAATATGACTGACTGGGTCGTTACATTCTCTATCTCTTAAACTAGTTTAGAATCATACCTGAAATGTCAAAAAGATGACGATATCTGCTCTACATATCATGCTCTCTCTCCTAGTCGCCTCCTCGACCAGTTTACCTCTCTACCAAACCTTCACTGTTGCAATATATTTCAACCTCAGCTTCTGAACTTGCCTATCCAAAATGGCAACCGACTCTTCTTCACAAGACAAATGCTAATCCAAGTTCACGAGATGAAATCCAACACATGTGACTGATTTTCATGATACTTCTGAAGCATGAAAACATAAAATGCTAGATGAACTCCTGACAAGCTGGGTGGCAAAGAAAGTCCTTATCTACCTTACCAACTCTCTCCAAGATATCAAATGGACAAATATACCAAGGACTCAACTTTCCCTTCTTCCCAAATCTCATCACGCTCTTCATAAGCAAAACTCTAAGAAAAACCTTCTCACTCTCCATAAATGCCATATCGCAAACCTTCTGGTACACATCACTTTTCTGTCTGGACTGAGCTATGTGAAGCCTCTCCTAAATCAACTTCACCTTCTCCAAATCATCATGAACCAAAGGTGTGCCTAATAACCTAGCCTCACCAAGCTCGAACCAGTCAATCGGAGAGCGGTTTCGCCCATATAATCCCTCATATGGAGCCATCTGGATACTAGACCAGTAGTTGTTATTGTAGGAAAACTCCGCTAAAGGTAGAAGTAGAACTGATCCTAAATTCCTCCAAAATCAATAACATAGGCTCTCAACATATCCTCCAAGACGTGAATGGTCCGCTCAGATTACCCATTCGTCTGAGGGTGAAATGCAGTACTCAACTCCACCTACAAGCCTAACTCATGATGAATAGCTCTCCAAAAGTGCGATATAAACTGAGTATCACGATCCGAGATGGTAGAAACAGTACGCCATAAAAGCAAACAATCACTCTGATGTAGTTATGAGCTAACTTCTCTGAAGTGTAAGAAGTGATAACCAGAATGAAATATGTCGACTTGGTCAACTGATCAATAATGACCCAAATGGAAGAAAACTTCCTCAAACGTTTGTGGCAAACCTACCATAAAGTCCATAGTGATGCGCTACCACTTCTACTCCGGTATATCAATCTTCTGAAGCAAACCACCTAGGTTTTTATGCTTATACTTAACCTGTTGGCAATTCAAACACCGTGAAACATACCCAACAATATCCTTCTTCATCCTTCTCTACCAATAATACTACTTCAGATCATGATACATCTTTGTAGCACCTGAATGTATAGAATACCGCGAACTATGAGCCTACTCAAGAATCAACTCCATCAAACCATCTATATTCGGAACACAAATCTAACCTTGAAGTTGTAATACACCATCATCACCAATATTCACCTCCTTGGTACCACCTCGTTGTACCATTTTCGTAAGGACAAGCAAATGGGGATCATCAAATTGGCTATCTTAATGTGCTCAAACAATGACGATTGAGAAACCACACAAGTAAGGACTCTGCTAGGCTTTGAAATATCCAATCTCACTAATTTATTTGCCACGCCTGAAATCCATAGCCAAGTCCTGTCCACGGTTAGAATAAAATGCCAAACTCCCTATACTCCCCACCTTCCTACTCAAGGTATCCGCTACCTCATTAGACTTTCCTGGATGATATGGAATAGTGATAATCCTTCAACAGCTCCAACCACCTCCACTGCCTCAAATTCAAATCCTTTTACTTGAACAAATGCTGAAAACTCTGATAATCAATGTAAACCTCACATGACATGCCATATAAGTAATTCCTCCAAATCTTGAATGCGTGCAAAATTGCTGCTAACTCCAAATCATGGATCGGATAGTTCTTCTCATGGGGATTCAACTGGCACGACACATAGGTAATCATCATACCGTCCTGCATCAACACACACCCAAGCATGACCCGTGAAGCATCACAATAAATCATATACAACCTCGATTATAAGGGCAATACCAAAATTGGAACGGTAGTCAAAGCAGTCTTGAGCTTTTGAAAGCTCTCCCTGCACTTGTCAGACCATCTGAATGGAGAGCCGTTCTGAGTTAACTTGGTCAATGGAGCTGTAATAGATGAGAACCCCTCCATAAAGCGATGATAGTAACCAACCAAACCTAAGAAACTCCTCATCTTAATAGTGGTAAAAAGTCTCGGCCAACTCTAAAATGTCTCAATCTTCTTCGAATCTACCTTGATCCCATCACTAGTCACACGTGGCCCAAGAATGCTACTGAATCCAACCAAAACTGACACTTGGAGAACTTAACATACAACTGCTTCTCCCTCAGAGTCTGAAGCATAATCCTTAAGTGTTGCTCGTGCTCCTCCCTACTATGGGAATATACAGGGATATCATCAATGAAGACAATAACAAAAGAATCCAAATAAGGATGGAACACATTCTTCATCAAATGAATGAAAGTTATTGGGGCATTAGTCAAACCAAATGATGTCACCAAGAACTCATAATACCCATAGCGGGTCTTGACAGTCGTCTTAGGAATATCCGAGGCCCTAATCTTTAACTGATGATAACCTGATCTCAAGTCAATCTTTGAAACTAACCTAGTGCCCTGAAGTTAATCAAACAAATCATCAATGCGAGGCAATGGATACTTGTTCTTGATGGTAACCTTGTTCAACGGCCTATAATCAATACACATACTCATGGAACCATCCTTCTTCTTCACAGATAATATTGGTGCATCCCAAGGAAAAACACTCATCCTGATGAACTCCTTATCCAAGAACTCCTGTAACTACTCCTTTAACTCCTCCAACTCAGCTGGTGCCATGCGATATGGTGGAAACGATATGGGTTGAGTGCCTCATACCAAATTAATACCAAAATCAATATCCCTATTGGGTGGCATGCCCCGTAGGTCCGCAGGTAACGCATCTAGAAACTCCCTCACCACTGAGACTAAATCAATAGTAAGATTATCAATACTAACATCCCTCACAAAAGCCAGATATGCCAAATATCCCTTTTTAACCATCTATTGATCCTTCAAAAATAAATCACTCTACTAGGAATGTGACCAAGTGAACCCCCCATCCTTAGCAATCCCGACATTGCCAACATTACGGTCTTCGCGTGACAGTCAAGAATAACATGATAAAGAGATAACCAATCTATATCCAAAATCACCTCAAAGTCAACCATATTAAGCTATAGAAGATCAACCCTAGTCTCATAACCCCCAATAGTAACCACAAAAGAATGATATGCATGATTTACCACAATAGAATCACTAACAGGGCTAGACACATGAACAAAGATATCAAGGGAATCACAAGGCATATCCAAATAAGAAGAAAAATATAATGTCATATAAGAATAAGTGGAACCAGGGTCAAATAATACTGAAGCATCCTTGTGTCACACTAAAACAATACTCGTGATTACAACATATGAATAAACTACCTCTGGCTTGCTGGGGAACACAAAACACCAGGCATGTCCTTCACCTACCTGACCTCCCCCGTAGGGCAGCCTCGAACAGAGAGGGCTCCATCCCTAGATGGTTGTGCTGGTGGTGTAGGTACTGCTGCTGAAACCATGGATTGGGTACCCTGAAGTGGTAAACTGCTCAAAAGTCTGGGACAATCCCTCATAATATGACTCGAGTCACCACACTCAAAGTAGCCCCTCATTTGGCGAGGCTGCTAGCTTTGTGACTACCCCTCAAAACCTAAATATCCACTCGAATAACTGTAATCGGATGGAGATATGAACCCTGCACTGGCAGTGTGCTGAAAGATGATTGGCATGTATGAGCACAGTATGAACTATGGCTGATTGAAGAGCCATGATGAACCTAGTGGGATAACTGAACAGGAATGAAGGACGTCCTGAACTATGATGTCCCTGACCTTCACATGAGGCACCTCCAAAACCAACTAAACCACTGGCCTTCTTGGCATCCTACTCTTATCTCTCTCTCCTGCCTACAAACATGCTCTAAGCGCCTAGCAATCTCTATAACCAGATGAAAGTTTGTATCAGACTTGGCCTCTTGGGCCATCCTATAAAAGATACCAAAGTTAAGGCCCTCAATGAACCTCCTAACTCTCTACCTCTCAGTAGGGATCAAAATACAATATGATGTGACAGTTCCGTGAACCTCATCTTATACTGAGTCACAGTCATACCCTTCTAGCGTAGATGCTCAAACTCATTACACAACTCATCTCTGCGAGTCAGTGGTATAAACTTCTCCAAGCAGAGAACTGATAACTGAGGGCATGTGAGTGGTGCTTCTCCAGCTAGCCTACTAAACTCATAGGTCTTCCACCATTGGTAAGCTGGCCCTATCAGTTAAAAACTGACAAAATCAACCCTGTTTGAGTCCACCAGACCTAAACTACACAGAGCAAAGATTCAAACTTCCAAATAAACTAATTTGCATGATGGAAAATTAAAGAAAGAGAAGTTTCTCTAACAGTCTCGTAACCTCTCGAAGATAAGTACAAATATATTCGTACTGGTTCGCAAGACTCTACTAGACTTGCTTATAACTCATAAGACCTAAGCAACCTAGGGCTCTAATGCCAAGTTGTCACAACCCAAAATTCTCATTGGTCGTAATGGCGCCTAACCTGCTTGCTAGTTAAGCCAATCATAAAATAATAGCACCAATAATATCAATATAGAAATAAATAAGTCTAAGAGTTGAATAAGTATAGATAAATATCAAACCAATACAAACAATTCCCAGAAACTGGTAACACTGAGTCATAAGCTCTAATACATGAATACAGGTCTGTTAATATAATATATTGTCTAAAGCAATAACAGTAATGAAATATAGAAAGAGACGTCAGGGGCTACAATCATGGATGTAATTCTACCTCATGTCTCAATAGTAACAACAACCTGGAACAACCTGGCTGGTCATTTTGTGTATTCGAAAGTGATTTGAAATACTTAGTTTTATTTTTGAAAGCTTAAGTTGTAAGAGTTGACCAAGATTTGAATTTTACATAAACGATCTTGGATTGGTGTTTTAATCGTTCATATGGTAATTTTGGACTTAGGCGTATGTTCGAATTTGAATTTGGAGATTAGTATGATAGTTTGGCTCTATTTGTCGAAAGTTAGCAATTTGTAGGATTTAAGAGTACATAGGTTTGATCGAGATTTGAATGTTATGATATAGGGCTTGTATTGTTGTTTCAGAGCCCAAAATACGTTTTTTATATCATTTGGAACTTGTGTGCAAAATTTGGTTGGAATCCGAACTGGTTATGCTTGAATCAGATGCTTGGTCGCAAGTTGGAAGTTCTTGAATTTAAGAGATTGGTTTTGGTAGTCAGTTATTGGTTTTGATGTTATTAATGGTATTTTGAGCCCTTGGACAAGTTTATATTAGGTACTGGAACTTATTGGCATGATTAGACGGGGTCTTGGTGGGCTCGGGTGTGATGCGGGGTGATTTCAGACCATTTTTCTTTTATTTGGAGTAGCTGGTTTCTGGTGTTTAATAGTGCTTTGTGATCCCGGAGCTTGTTTTGCGATTGTGGAGAAGGGGGGTTAGCAGGTGAAGGTTTTCTCTTTGTATTTGCAGGTGTGGGCTTGCATTCACGTTCGCAGAAGGTTGTGGTTTATTGCTTCACGTTCACGTGAAAGGGTCGCATTCGTAGAAGTTTGTGGTCAAGCAGGTAGTCTGTTGTTCGCATAGGCTTAGCTGGGCAGGGATAGCGTTCACGGGTGAGTATTCACATTCGTGAAGAGAAGATTTCATCTAGGCAGACTTTTGGCTTTCGCGATCGCGTGATCCCATGATCGCGATGGGTATGCCTGGGCCGATTATTTAAGTTGAGATTTCGGGACTTTTACCCACTTTATCATATTTTGAGCCCTAGGTTTCGAGAGTGGGAGATGTTGAAGAGCCAATTCACTACATCATTGGAGGTAAGTAATTTACACTTGGATCTGACTTTATATCATGTTTTCCCATGAATTTCTACACCTAAAAGCTTGAATTTTGAAGTCAATATTAATGAATTTTGGAAACACTTTTGGAAAGTGAATAATTGAGATTTGAACCCTGATTTGGAGTTAGTTTTTGATGAAACTTGTATATTTGGAATCATATTTAAATGGGTGTTCGGGATTTATGAGTTTTGTCAGATTCTGGCCCGGGTTGACTTTTTGGTTGACTTTGTGTTTGTGGTTAAAGTTTGCCCTTTATCATATAGAATTAATCTCTATGGCTTTTTTGACGTTATTGGGTTGTATTTGACTAGATTCGAGCTGTTTGGAGTTGGATTTTGACGATTTGGCATGTTTGGTGATTTTTAGCTTGCCAAGCGGAGATAAGTCTCTTGGATAACCTTGTTAAGAGGGAAACCCATATGATTGGACTTGATTGCTACGTGTTTTAGGTATTGGGGTGGTGTATATACTGAGTGGCAGGCGTATATATACTTATCAAGTTTATATCATGACCGGGATTGTATTGTGATACTTTTATGCCTTGTTTTTTGACTATATGCTCATCTTGATTCATGATTTTCTTAGCTTATATGACTACGTCACTCTTTAATTCATGTTAGAAATCATGCCTAGGTTTATGAGTATTTATGAAGGTGGGAGAGCATATTCTTGACATGTTGAATTATTTTAATCATTCGTAGTCTTCTATGAGCACATATCCAAATGATTATTAATAAGTCCTTATGCGTCTTTTATCTATAATTTCTGGACATATGAATACATATTATATTGTATGCTTGTTTCGGTCTGGAATTGTGGCACGAAAGATAAGATCGCGCGGAGGAAATGCGGTTACGACACATAAAACATGATGGACAGATATTTGATAATGAGTGATGCTATTATTAAGCTCCTCTTTGCACTTGGCTTTGGATCCGTCCCTCCAGAGTCAGGTGATTACCTATGTTGCTTTGGGCCTTGTGAGCATGGTCATTACATGAATTGTATATTGGGTCGATACATGGATTTTGTATCGGGTTATGGTGATACATGGATTATGTATCATGGTACATGAATCTTGTACCGGTTTGATCATGCATCTTTGACTCATTTAGAAGCATTCATTTAGCTGCTAATTGTTGCATGACATCTTTAGATATTAGCTGGGAGCCTCGACATTGATTGAGAATGCTATATGTAAATCATATATCTGAGCAGAGTTATGATTATCTCTTGTTATAAAATACTATTTGACTGTTGACTTTGATATTTAGTTCTAGTACTATTATTATATCTGTTGTCAGTACTCAGATGCATTTAGCCTCGCCACTATCTCTTCGACGTTAGACTTGATACTTACTGATTACCGATTATGGTATACGCATACTATGCTTCTTCATATATTTTTGTGTAGATCCTCAAGTTGGTGCTATCGAAGCTTCCCGTTGAGCTTAGAGGTTGTATCAGAGACTTACGGTGAGCTGCATCCCATGGATTCATTTCGCAGTGCCAAAGGTCCCGTCCTTTTATCAGTTCTTGTCTCTTTTGTTATTTCAGATGGTTTTGTTATGTATTCAGACTTGTTCTATTTTTGTAGTTGCTTGTGAGCTCATGCCACCTAGTTCTTGGGAGACTGTATTGTATTGGCCGTGTTTAGTCCGTGTGATGACTATATCAAATATTGTTACTATTTTGAGATTTATCCCTATCTTTTATTATGATATAATATTGTTAATTAAAGGAATTCGGTTTTTCTTTTGTGATTGTGAGTTGGATTTCTTATTAAGTACGACTAGGCGCCATCACCGCCTAATTAGGGATTTTAGGTCGTGACACAATCGTGCTCAACACTCAACTAGGTCTCGCACCTTTATCTGTACAATTAAGTGCAAAGTGTAGTATGAGTACAATCGGTCCCATATACTTAGTGAGTATCATGACTAACCTCGGTGAGGTAGTGACGAGTGTGGTCAACGATATTCACTAATGAAACCTGTAAAGTTCATATATATATATATATATATAT
>AWOL01S0001529.1:793687-809570 GCA_000715115.1 Nicotiana otophora
AGTTTTGCACGCGATGGCGAACGCTATGGCCCAACTTCACTGCTAAGGTTGCATGCAGGATGATGTTTTCCTAGGTTGGATGCGACGCATCCAACCCTTTCTCCTCTGGCTAAACCACCTTTTCTTCATATTTTGCACTCCGAACACCTTAAATCGTCACACATAACTTAATTAGTCATCAAACAACTAATTACACCATGTTGGGAGTTTTAAGGATCAAATAGCATCAAAAAGCGGTTAAAACATGGGTAAAGTAACATCAACACATATCGAAATATGCCAAACATCAGTTATCCATCCGGGTTATATTATTAGCACGTGAGTTGTTCGTGTAGCGAGTGGATACGGATCCAACACCCTAGGATCACCCTCTAGTGTTTCTCTCTTGATGGTGTACACGTGGATATTGAGAAAAACTGATCAGTGGTTTGGTAAGGATATGGAAAGGTTGAGGAAACCTAGCCAGTGTTTGTTTGGATTTTGAATTTCATTTTTACTTGAAATTTCCATGGTTAATTACCTAATTTAGCTGCATATCATCTCTATATGGTGAATATTGACTGAACAGAGTATTTGAGTAATTGTACATATACACACACAAATGCGTCTTCTTGTGCTTTATGAGCTGATTTCATTATTGTTTAATATTTGTTTAATTGATGAAACTGTACAGGTTATTGCTAGTATCATTTATAATTCGTACTTCCTTTACATCACCGAAGTTAGTTACTATACTTATTGAGTTTATTGGGTCGATTATACTCATACTACACTCTACACTTAATTGTGCAAATCCAGGTGTGGGGACCAATTATCAGCAGTAGGCTTACTTGTTGGATCGAGTTCGAGAGGCGAGTTAGAGTTGCATCCTTGGTCATAGTTTTGACTTCTCTTTTCCGTAAATACTATTGTTATAGTTCAGACACTGTTATTATTGTTCAGTTTTAGACTTGTATTCTGTTGTAGAGCTCATGACCCCGTATTTACTAGTTTTTGGGGGATTTATCTAATATTAGTAGCATTTTTGTTATATTGAGATTCAGACTTAAGCTATTTTTATAAAAGATGCTACTCTAGTTCTTTATTATTATGTTTTGGCTTGCCTAGCCAGTGTGTTAGGATCCATCACGACGGTTTCAGATTTTGGGTCATGACAAGTTGGTATCATATCCCTAGGTTCATAGGTATTACGAGTCATGAGCAAGTTTAGTAGAGTCTTGCGAATCGGTATGGAGACGTCTGTACTTATCTTCGAGAGGCTACCGAACTTTTAGGAGACTTCACTTTCTTGCATTCTTGTCATGCGTATGGTGAGGACATGTACGACCGGATTAGGCGGACTGCAACTAGTACAGCTAGGGCCGCGAGAGGCCAAGGCCACGATAGAGGCAGAGGTGTGGCTCGTATTGCAGCCAGAGCAGTACCTGTGGAGCCACCAGGTTCTCCAGTTTAGGAGCAGGTGCCAGATGTGGTTGAGCCGGTTGGACCAACTCAGGCACCAGCAGTGTCCATTATGATTCTTGGCCTTCAGGAGGCCTTAGCCAAGATTGTGGCCATGTGCACGAGTTTGGCCCAGGCAGTCTCAGTTCCAACTGCACCAGCCACTTCACAGGCCGAAGGAGGTGCCCAAACTACTGCTTCTTGTACACTAGAGAAGTTAGCTCAGGGACTTCAAACACTGGGTGTATTGCCAATTTAGCCGGTTGCTGCCGGTAGGGACGAGGTTGGTCCCCATATAAGTCATGAGGAACAGGAGAGACTGGAGCGGTTTAGGAGGCTTAAGACTCTAGAGTTCAGTGGAGCATAGTTGGAGGATGCTCAGGATTTTATAGACCGGTGTCAGTAGATTCTTCCCACAGCGGGTATTTTGGACACCAATTGGGTTTTATTCACTACTTTTCAGCTGACGGGGGTAGCCTACCGATGGTGGTAGGATTATGAATTGAGTAGGCCACCCGATGTAGTGCCATTTACATGGCATGAGTTCTCAATTATTTTCTTAGAGAAGTTTGCTCCACAGACTCGCAAAGAGGAGTTGCGTAGGCAGTTTAAGCAGCTGCGCTAGGAGGGTATGACAGTGACTCAGTATGAGATAAGGTTTTTAGAGTTGGATCATCACTCAGTATGGTTGGTTCCCACTAAGAGGGAGAAGATTAGTAGGTTCATTGATGGCCTCCACTATGGGTTATACTTTATTATGGCTCGGGAGGTTGCGACAGGTACGAGGTTTGACGATGTCATTGATATTGCTAGACATTTCAAGCTAGTTTGTAGGCAGGAGGGTGAGAAGTGGGAGACTAAGAGGCCTCATAGTTCAGGTAGTTACATCAATGCCTCATTTGGCGGCCAGTCCTACTATAGTAGAGGTCATTCTTTTAGACCCATTCAGACGGCTCGCCATGTTCCTAGTGGTTCTTCAGTTAGCCATAGTTCCTAAAGCACACACCTAGATCAGTCATCATGTAGTGTGTTGCCAGCACGAAGTTCTTATAATGATTCATCTGCATAAGGTTCCACATGCATCTATTCAGATCATCAGGGTCAGCAGCTCTGTCATATGAGGGGCTCTTTTGAGTGCGCGGACTTGTCATCTCAAGAGGGATTGCTCCAGACTGTTGTGTAGAGCTCCACAATAGAGTTCTCAGACTATGATTCCAGTACCAGTAGCTACACCACCCGCACAACCAGCTTGGGGTGGGGCTCAGTTAGCTCGAGGCTGCCCTAGAGGGGGAAGTTGATCAGGTGGCGGTCCGGCCTATTGCTACGCATTTCCATCCAGGCTAGAGGCAGTTGCTTCCGATGCCGTGTTCACATGTATTATTTCAGTATTCCACATGGATGATTCAGTATTGTTTGACCCTAGTTCCACTTATTCATATGTATCTTCGTACTTTACGCATTATTTGGATATGCCCCGTGAATCCTTAGTTATGCATGTTTATGTATCTATACATGTGGGCAATTCTATTATCGTGGACTATGTGTATCGGTAATGTGTGGTGTCTATTGGAGGATTAGAGACAAGAGTTGATCTTTTACTGCTTAGCATGATTGATTTTGACATGATTTTAGGCATGAATTGGTTGTCACCATGTAACGCTATTCTTAATTGTCACGATAAGACTGTGACGTTGGTGATGTCGGGATTGCCTAGGGTTGAGTGGAAAGGTTCACTGGACTATGTTCCCAGTAGAGTGATTTCATATTTGAATGCCCAACGGATGGTTGGGAAGGGATGTCTGGCATATTTGGCCTTTGTGAGGGATGTTAGGGCTAATACTCCTACCATTGAGTTCATTTTGGTGGTAGGAGACTTTGCAGATGTGTTTCATGCAGACCTGTCGGGATTGCCACCCGACAGGGACACTGATTTTGGTATTGATATCGTGCCAGGAACTCAACCCATCTCTATTCCACCGTATCATATGGCACCAGTAGAGTTGAAGGAATTGAACGAACAATTTTAGGAGCTACTTGATAAGGGATTCATCCGGCCTAGTGTATCACCTTAGGATGCACCTGTTCTATTTGAGAAGCAGTAAGATGGTACTATACGGATGTATATTGATTACATGCAGTTGAACAAGGTTACAATTAAGAACAAGTACCCATTACCACGCATTGATGACTTACTTGACTAGCTTTAGGGTGCTAGAGTGTTCTCTAAGATTGATTTGAGGTATGGGTATCACCAGTTGAATATTGGATTCTAATATTTTAAATAATACATTCAGGACACACTATGTTCACTACGAGTTTCTTGTGATGTCTTTTCGGGTGACCAACGCCCTAGCAGCCTTTATGCATCTGATGAACAGTGTATTCCAGCCATACCTTGATTCTTTTGTAATAGTATTCATTGATGATATATTGGTCTACTCCCACAACCAAGAGGAGCATGAGCAGCATCTGAGGATTGTTCTCCATACCTTAAGGGAGGAGAAGCTATATGCTAAATTCTCCAAGTGTGAGTTTTGGCTGATTCTGTGGCATTCTTGGGTCATGTGGTATCTAGTGAGGGGATTAAGGTAGATCCAAAGAAGATTGAGGCAGTTCAGAGTTGGCCCAGATCGTCTTCAGCTACTGAGATTCGGAATTTTCTTGGTTTGGCCGGATATTATTGCCATTTAATGGAGGGTTTCTCGTCAATTGTTGCACCTTTGACCAGATTGACCCAAAAGGGTGCCCAATTTAGATGGTCTGATGAATGTGAGGAGAGCTTTCAGAAGCTCAAGACTACCTTGACCATAACCGCAATTCTAGTTTTTCCTTCAGTATCGGGTTCATACACGGTATATTGTGATGCTTCATGAATTGGTATTAGTGTGTCTTGATTTAAGAGGGTAGGGTGATTGCTTATGCTTCACTCCAATTGAATCGCCACGAGAAGAACTACCCCGTTCATGATCTAGAGGTGGCAGCCATTGTCCACGCATTTAAGATTTAGATGTATTATCTCTACGGCATGTCTTGTGAGGTATTTATAGATCATCGAAGTATTCAGCATTTGGACAAGTAGAAGAATCTAAATTTGAGGTAGCGGAGGTGGTTAGAGTTGTTAACAGACTATGATATCACCATTTTTGTATCATCCCGGGAAGGCCAATATGGTGGCCGATGACTTGAGTAGAAAAGCTAAGAGTATGGGTAGCCTTGCATATATTCAGTTGGTGAGAGGCCGCTAACATTGGATATTCAGGCTTTGGCCAATCAGTTCGTGAGGTTAGATATTTTGGAGCCTAGTCGGGTTCTTGCGTTGGTGGTTTCTTGGTCTTCTTTGTATGAGTGCATCAGAGAGCGCCAGTATAACGACCCCCATTTGCTTGTCCTTAAGGGTACAGTGCAGCACGGTGATGCCAAGGAGGTTTTTATTGGAGATGATGGGGTGTTGAGGATGTAGGGTCGGATTTGTGTGCCCAACGTGGATGGGTTACGTGAGTTGATTCTTGAGGAGGCCCACAGTTCGCAGTATTCCATTCATCCGGTGCCGCAAAGATGTATCAGGATTTGAGGAAGCATTATTAGTGGAGGATAATGAGCAAAGATATAGTAGAGTATGTGGCTCGTTCTTGAACTGTCAGCAAAGGAAGTACGAGCATCAGAGGATGGGCAGTTTCCTTCAGAGACTTGAGATTCCTGAGTGGAAATGGGAGTTGTTACCATGGATTTTGTTGTTGGGCTTCCATGAACTTTGAAGAAATTTGATGTAGGTTTGGTGATTGTGGACCGGTTTACTAAGTCTGCATATTTTATTCCGGTTGTGATCACTTATTCTTTAGAGCGACTGGCTCAGATCTATATACATTGTTCATCTTCATGGCATGGCGGTGTCCATTATTTCTGATATTGGCAAGCAGTTCACATCATAATTTTGGAGAGCAGTGCAGGGAGAGTTGGGCACACGGGTTGAGTTGAGTAAATCATTCCACCCCAAGACAGACGGACAGTCCGACCGCATATTGCAGATCTTGAAGGATATGTTAAGAACTTGTGTTATGGATTTTAGGAGTTCATGGGATCAAGTTTTGCCGCTTGCAGAGTTTTCTTACAACAGCAGCTACCAATCGAGTATTCAGATGGCTCCTTATGAGGCCTTATATGGGAGGCGGTGTCGATCTCCAGTTGGTAGGTTTAAGCCGGGGGAGGCTAGGTTGTTGGGCACTGATCTGGTTCTGGATGCCTTGGAGAAGGTCAAGTTGATTAGGGATCGAATTCGCAGAGCACAGTCTAGAAAGAAGAGTTACGCGGATTGGAAGGTTCGTGATGTTGCATATATGGTGGGAGAGAAGGTATTGCTTAGAGTTTCTCCCATGAAAGGGTGTGATGAGGTTTGGGAAGAAGGTCAAGTTGAGCCCTCGGTATATTGGCCCTTTTGAGGTGCTTGAGTGGATTAAAGAGGTGGAATACAAGCTTGCATTGCCACCTAGTCTATCGGGTGTTCACCTAGTGTTTCATGGTTCTATGCTCCGGAAGTATTATGCAGACCCGTCTCATGTCTTGGATTTTAGCATGGTTCAGTTAGATAGGGATTTGACTTACGATGTGGAGCCGGTGGCCATTTTAGATCGACAGATTTGAAAGTTGAGATAAAAGAACATAACATCAGTGAAAGTTTAGTGGGGAGGCCAGCCAGTAGAGGAGGCTACTTGGGAGACTGAGCGGGAGATGCAGAGTAGATATCCACACCTATTTGACATCCCAGGTATGATTCTGGACCCATTCGAGGACGAACGTTTATTTCGACCCAGCCGGTCGTCTGTTGTGATGTATCCCTATTTCCCTGTTTATTGCTTATTCTCTGTTCACTTGTGGTTACGTGACTTGTCGGGGTGGTTGGTTTGGTTCTGGAGATGTTTCGGAGTGAATTGGGACATTTGTTCCAAGGTTGGAAGCTTAAGTTGAAAGAGTTGATCGCAGTTTGACTTTTGTATAAACGAGCCTGGAATGGAGTTTTGATGATTCCAATAGCTTTGTATGGTAATTTTTGATTTAGGCATATGTCCGGATATTGATTTGGAGGTCCGTAGGTCGTTTCGGCTTGAATTGGCGAAATTTAGAAAGTTGAAGGTTTGGAAGGTTGAGAGGTTTGATCGAGAGTTGACTTTGTTGATATTGGGCTCGGATTTTGGTTCTGGAAGTTGGAAGTTGGTTTGTTATGATTCAGCATTAGTTTTAGAAGTTGGAAGTTCGTTAGTTTCATTAGGCTTGAATTGGGGTGCGATTTGTGATTTTCATGTTGTTTGATGTGATTTGAGGCTTTGACTAAGTTTGTATTGTGCTTTAGGACTTGTTGGTATGTTAGGATGGGGTCCCGGGGGCCTCGGATGTGATTCAGATGGTTGGCAGAGCATGGTTGCACTTTGGAGAAGTGCTGAAGTTTCAGGCATCTGGTGCATTCGCACCTGCGGTGGGAGTGGCTGCAGATACGGCACCACAGGTGCGGCATTTTGTACACAGATGCAGAAGGAGGCTGGGAGCAATAGGATCGCAGATGCAAATACTGTCTTCGCAGAAGCGAAGTCTCTTCTGCGGCGAAGGCAAGCGTAGGAGCAGGAGAACCACATGTGCGGAATATAATCTGCAGGCGCGCATGCGTAGATGCGGGAGCCTGACCGCAGAAGCGGAGGGACGGGACTTAACTGGTTTGCACAGGTGCGCATCTTTGACCGCAAAAGAGACTCCGCAGAAGAGAACATCTGGGCCGCAGAAGCGAACATCTGGGCCGCAGAAGCGGGATCGCTGGGCAGTTATTTAAAAATCAAGGGTTTGAGTCTTTCTTTAATTTTGGGAATTTTGGAGTTCGGACTAGGGAGATATTTGGAGAGGTTTCTATCTAGATTGTAGAGGTAAGTGAGTTTTAATTACTTTTGTCCATAAATATTGAATACCCATTGATTATTTCACCTATGTTTCATGAAACTAAGTTAAAATTTGGGGATTTTTTGACTATGTTATTGGAGAGTAAAATTTGTGAATTTGTGGGGCAATTTGTGGTTGCAATTGGATGATTTTGGTATGGTTGGACTCATAAATGAATGGGTGTTCGCAATTTATGAATTTTATCGGGTTTTGAGGTGCGAGCCTGGGTTTGACTTTTTGGGTTGACTTTTTGACTTGAGTTAAAGATCTTAGCTTTACTTTTTGGAATCACTTCATATAGCTTTTATTGATAGTAGTACGTTATTTAGGCTATATTCGAGCCTTCAAGAGGTTGATACACGCGGGAAGGGCTTGTTAGTGGAGTGATTTAGTTTGCTTGAGGTAAGCATCTTATCTAAACTTGGTTGAGGCACTAGTTGTTAGTGGATTGATTTAGTTTGCACTGTGTGGGGTTTGAGCCCATGTGCTAATACCAGGTTAATTATCCATGCCCGGGGTAGTGTTTAGGCAATGTCACGGATTGAGTTGATTATTAAGATTCAAACTGAGTTGTTTCTCCTATGTGTACCCTCTATGAGCTATTTGTACCATATTGAGGTTTTATTGAAGTTATTTTTCCTGTTGGAATTGATAAAACTGCTATTCCATGATGAAATTATATGTTTTAGTTGTGATAGCACACAATGCACATGCCTACACTATAGCATGCTAGATATACCAGTCCAGGAGCATGGAATTGGTAATCATTGATCATCTATATGTATTCTCGTATATTTATTTTCTCTGTGTTATGAGCTGGACTGGTAGCTTGTCACCACGCCGAGAGGATTGTCATTGTTGGAACGTGAGTTGTCCGTATGATTGATATTATTAGCATGTGAGTTGTCCGTGCAGCATGTCATTTATCTGTGCAGATCCAAATATTGATATTATTAGGACGTGAGTTATCCGTGCAACACGTGAGTTGTTTGTGCAGGTTATATTATTAGCACGTGAGTTGTCCGTACAGCAAGTGAGTTATCCGTGCAGCGTGTGGATACATATCCATCCCCCTAGGGTCACCCTCTCATATTTCTTCCTTGATGGTGTACACATGGATATTGAGGAAAACTGATCAGTGGTTTGGGACGAATATAGAAAGGTTGAGGAAACCTGGTCAGTGTTTGTTTGGAATTTCCATTTCATCTTTATTTGAAATTTTCATGGTTAATTACCTAATTTAGCTGCCTATCATCTCTATATGCTAAACATTGACTGAACAGAGTATTTGCATAAATGTACACATACACACACATATGCTTCTTCTTGTGCTTAATTACCTGATTTCATTATTATTCTATATTTGTTTAAATGATGAAACTGTACAGGTTATCGCTAATATCATTTATAATTAATGCTTCTTTTACCTCGCCGATGTTAGTTACGATACTTATTGAGTTATTAGGTCGGTTGTACTCATACTACACTCTATATTTAATTGTACAGATCCAGGTGTGGGGACCTATACATGATTTGACCTATACTACATTCTACACTTAATTGTGCAGATCCAGGTGTGCAGATCCAGCTACATCCTTGGGTGCAATTTTGACTTGTCTTTTCCTTACATACTATTGTTATATTTCAAATGGTGTTATTATTGTTTGGTTTCTAACTTGTATTCCGTTGTAGGGCTCATGACTCCATATTTACCAGTTTCTGAGGGATTTATCTTGTATTAGCAGTATTTTGGTTATATTGACTTAAGCTATTTTTATAAATTATGCTGCTATAGTTCTTTATTGTGATATTTTGGCTTGCCTAACCGGTGTGTTAGGAGCCATCATGATGGGTTGGGATTTTGAGTCGTGATAATATCATGCTAAGGTGTATACATGTGCGAAGTGTACATCTACAACTCGAATAAGGCGAGTACGTGATACAATAACAATTGTCATGCTTGAACAGGATATCAAATCCTATACATGGTCTCTAACATGATTTAAGGAGTTCGCGTAACCACGGAATAATCAAAATAGAAATTATAAGGAGTCCAAATAAGGCATACTAGAAGCCTAAAGTCCAATCTGGTCAAAATCATACATAGCAACCGCATACAAGCTCGTTACCTCGCTTTTCACATATTCCAATTAGCTAAATAAGGTCACATCCTAAGGGGTATTCCTTCACAGAAAGATTACGCAAGATACTTACCTCAAATGAGCAAAATCAATACACCAAGAATGTATTTTCCTTAGAAATCACCTCCAACCGGCTCGAATCTAGCCAAAAATAACTCAATAACATCAAACAAAACTATAGGAATCAATTTCAAATAATAAAGCTTCAATCTTTATTCAATTCTCAAAAATCAACAAAAGTCAACCCGAGCTCACATGGTCAAAATCTGAGTCAAGGGATAGAACCCGATTACCCATAATCTTACGAGTCAAAATATGAGATTATATTTTAAAACCGAGTCCAAATCAACCCTTAAATTTCCAATATACACTCTTCAAAATTATAGACAAAAATTTCCAAATTTCTCCTTAAATATCCATAATCTATGTGTAATAATCCATAGGGAAACAAGATATACCCTCAAAAGTATGGTGAAAATCCCTTCCAATATTGCCTCAAACCGAGTTCCGAAACTCAAAATAATGAAAAATGAGCTAACCCTTCCAAAATATAACATCTACCAGTGATCTTGCTTCTGCCGCAAAAGGGTCGCATTTGTGACACCACTTTTGTAGTCTCATACTCACATCTGCGAGCCTCACAAATGTTGCTGACCTTTCACATTTGCGGCACATGCATCTCATCTGCGATACCGCAGGTGTGTCAACTTCCTTCAGAGGTGCGCAAATGACCCAGGACTACCAATCCTTGAAGGCGCGCTCACGATCTCCACAGGTATGCCTTCACACCTATGGCCCCCTCTCCGCAGAAGTGAAAGCTCCCTAGATCACCTCAACTCCATAGATTCTATAGACTAGTCTTACCTGCGACCTCGCACTTGTGTCCAAACTTCCATAAGTGTGATACACCATAACCAGAACTGCTAAACCATTCCCAAATGGTCTAAAATAAATCCAAAACACACCCGAGCCTCCTATGACCCCGTCCAATCATACCAATTAGTCTTAACACCTAATCCAAACTTATTTCAAGGTCCAAAACATCACGATTAACATCAAAACCATGAATCAAAGATCAAAATCTAACTCTTACCTTTCAAACTTTCCAACTTCGCCGGACATATCCAAATAATGCCTAAACATTTTGGATTCTAACCAAACTTCTGTGGTTTGTACTTGTAAGCTGCGGAGTTGCGAGCAATAGCTCACAATTGTGATATCTGCAACTGGGTAAAAAAAATAGAAATTTCGATATTAGCTCATTTTATTTTATTTTGAGACCTAAACTTCACCTATAGGCGATTTTGGGGAGTAATTGCTTCCTAACTTTAAGGATTCGAGTGGTTTGGAGGCTTGTGCTAAAAGGAAAAGCTATATAGGAGGGCTGAATTGTTTCAAAATGAGGTAAGTATCTTGGTTAACCTTTATTTAAGGGAATTTAAATGTAATTATATCTAATTGCTATGTGTTATATGTGTTACGGGCGGCATATATGCAAAGTGGCGAGTGTGTATGCATTTGCTATGGGTTAAGCATGCGGGTACAACTAGCTTATTTATATCTTGATATTTTATGTATTATGTCTTTCATGCTCTAATTAGATTGTGAAACTCTCTATTTGTTCTTATTCATGTTAATAGCTATGTCGGGCTTGTTGTGATATTCGGCATTGAGATTATTGAACGTTGGTTTGACTATTGGTGCAAAAGTTGAGGGTTATTTTCTATATGGCAAGTTATGTTCAATTACTCTTATTGATGTCGTTTGTGCTTCCCACCTTGCTTGATACTGTTTATATGTTTATGCTTGGTGAGGAAGAGTGAATTACACGAATTGTGTTTTCGCGCTTGTGAGTAAGAGTGATTATACACAAATGGTATTTATGTACTTTTTTATATTATTAGTATTGCACCAAGAGTGTTTTCGTGCTTGTGAGGAAGAGTGAATATGCACGAAGGATGTTTCCGTACTTGTGAGGATGAGAGTAAAAGCATGAAAGGTGATACCGTGTATTTAATTGATATCTCTTATTCCTTGATTTGTTTATGCGGATTGAGGATTTGACTATATTGTTTCATGGTTGCTTTGTCAATTTCTTGTACTTGAGTTGTTGTGAAAGTCATGTTTGGAGATATTTGTGAAAGTAAAAAATCATTACTTTTCTTAGTCATATCTTTCATTATTCCTCGTTCTATTTCTTCTTGCTATTACACTTATTATCTCACTTGTATCTATTTTGTTATCTTACTTGCTACTTTCTCTTGTTATCTTAATTGGCATATCTCTCGTTATTTTTCCTCGTTAATTAACTACACATGTTTGTATAGTAGATGTCTTGTCTTAGACTCATCATTACATCGTCGTGGTTAGGCTTGATACGTATGGAATACATTGGGTCGGTTATACTCATATTATACTTCTTCCCTTCCTGTACAGGTTTTGGAATCGAACCTAGTGTTACTTAAAGGGCGGATTATCTGGTGATTTAAGGAGACTCGAGGTAGTGCTGCACTCTCATCCGCATGTCTTGAAGTCACCTTTCTTTTAGTTATACTACTGTTTATTTGCTTCAAATATTGTGTTTATTATTTCTGATGTTATATTTAGTAATTCTATAGAAGCTCATGTACTCAGTGACACAAATTCTGGGAAGTTTCTAGAAGGACATTTATCTTAGACTCATTATGTATGGTTGGGTTTTGCTCTTTATTATGATATTATGTTATGCCTAGTTTTGTTTCTTAATTTATGTTAAGTGATGCCTTGCCTAGCAAACGGTGTTAGATGCCATCATGACCCCGTAGTTGAGATTTTGGGTCGTGACAAAATTAGAGAAAAATATTTTCTTTTTCTTTTAATTTTGTATTATGTATTTTTAATTACTTTTAGTATTTGTATTTTCTTTACTTATAGTATGAGTAGCTAAATTTCGTATCGTAGAGTTTTCATAAAATTAAGGATATAATATATGCGTAGGGGTCTCAACCAAAGTCCATTCAGTTTCAAAAATACTTTATTTTGTGGATATTGATTGTTACCTCACTTCATTACGTGTCAATTCAAATAAAAAAATATTGGCACTTAAGTAAATAATCCTTCATTTGCCTAGAAATTGTTCCTATTGTTTACCTTTGAATTAGTGAATAATTGTTGGTACTATTATCAATTGTTTGTAGTACAAAGTCAATTCTTTTTTGTGGGTGCCTTTTTCCTTTTAGTTCTTTGTCTTATGTGAAAGATAAAAATTTCATATGAATTAGAAAGAGCTCTTTTTTTCTCTTTATATGAATTGTCCTTTATTGAGTTTGTAAATATAAAAAGGCTGAATAGGCCGACAGACACTTCTATTTATTTTCGTTTGTCATTCTGGTCCCTATATTCAACAAAGTTTTATCGAGACACTTATAATTATTCAAAGTCAATATTTTAAACCCCTCTAACATCGCGTGTCTCTCAATCATATGATGCTAGAATCCACGTCATATAAAATATGCCACACCACCTTTTCTTTTAAATTTTACATGAAAAGGAAATAATACTCACCTTCTCCATCACTGTCATGCCACCATATCTGATGAACATCATGAACACTCCTATTTTCAGTTCCTCTATAAAAAAAAATCTTCTTCCAGCACTACCTAAATCATGTCGGCGTTCAGTAAGGAAGTTATAAATATCACTCAAAACCTCTCAGTTGACCAAACCCTTTAGTCACTCTCTGTGATTAATGGATTTTGTCCCTCGTTCCCCTTTTGTTCCTAACAACTATACATTGATCGTGCTCATGGTCCCTTAAAGTTCCACCTTGTGCGGCGGCTCCTAAGGAAACACTAGTCAGCCTGTTCGAACATCAAAGGAATCGCACATCTACGGCGTTCGAAAGCGGCCATTGGGCATTAAGCGACGGAGATTCGCGATCCATGGAAGAAGCCTCCATTCTTTCACTCATCACTTCCTATCCATCTTCACAATTTCACTAGCTTCAAATCTCGTCCCTCCTCCAAAAATTTCGCTTCCAGAAAAGGATTCCTAATATTACACTCCATCATATTTGGGTAAATTTAACTTCATCCATACATAACAACAACCATACAAGCATAATAAAAAATAAAGAATTCTATCAATCAAATTGCACGGTTTTATACTGAAAACAAATATTGACAAAGCAAAAAATAATAGCAAACAAAGAATTAACTAGATCATGCAAAAGAAAATCAGATCTATCAAAGCTATTTTGAAAAAAAAAAAGAAAAAGAAATGGGGAAGGGACTGGGGAAAGAATGAGAAGGGAATAAAAAAGAAATGGAGCAAAGGGTTGGGGGAAGAACGAGAAGGGAAGAAAAAGAGAAAGCAGTTAAATGGGGATGGGTTGGGTTGAAGACGCGAAGGGGAGGAATAAAGAGAAAAATAAAAGGGGAGGGAGTGGGTAAACTAAGAAAGAAACTTACAGTATGTTTTTTTAAATTTCTTTTGTTTTTTTCGTTTTTATTTTAATCATTTTTATTCTAAAATTTTATATTCACGCTCCTTGTACGCGTGAAATATACGTGTTTTGTACACCTAAGTAATAAAGTTGTCACATATACTCGGTCAATGGTCAGAGGGGTATAAAATACTGACTTTGAGCAACGATAAGTGTCTAAATGAAACTTCGTTAAATACAGGGACCGGAATGACAAACGTGAATAAGTACAAGTATTTACGAGGCTATTCTGCTAAATAAAAATAAAAAAAAGTAACCTCGCGCACATGAGATATGAACATGACACCAAAATAACGGATTTGCACTGCCTGAGCGCGTGATATATGTGAGGCCTAATCCAAATTTAATTTTCGCTAAAATTATTTTTAATATTTTTCAGCCTACCAGAAAAGTATCCCAATATATGCTTATAAGAATTTGTCCAAATATATTCTAAAATAATATTCTTAATAGTTCCTTGAATCTATAATAGCCCTTGAATAAATTTTGTAACATATATACATTAATTTTCATGATTAATCTTATTTCTGTAATAATCCAACAGCTTGGCCTATATAAACAACCTTTTTGTGAATTATTAGACGCACAAAAAATAAATTTTTTTCTGGGCTATTGTATTTATGAAAATTCCAAAATTTAAGAAACTAGTGCACTTGCTTAGAAACCTTGGGGAGCAACGGTCTAAATAATTTGCACCCTAGTCATACCGAAATCACTTTTAAAGTAATGGCTTGCCATAATAGAGTATTTTTTGATAAACTGTTTCTATTACCCTTCGTTAATTGTCAATATTGTCAGTTATGTTTCCAACAATTCTCACCGATCACTTTAACACAGGATTAAGTGATATTGTACATGATCTCTTCCATAAAACACTATCTTTACCTATTTGTTTATTTATATGTAAAATATTGACAACCTATAAATTAAGAAGGAATTTGAAGGAAAATGCTATCCGGAAAATGCTATCCAGTACTAGTTAACATAGTTCCAAGTTTCATTGTATTTACCCAAAAAATGAGTAACAATTAAACTTGTACGCAATTTAAAGGATACGTGGTTTAATTCAATAAGAATAAATAAGAATAACAGATAAGCGAATTGAATACAAAATAAATGACCAAACCAAGCACAATATAATGACCAAGCCCGATCTTAGTGTTGAACAATGGAACTCGCCCTCGGTTGGACCCTCGGTACGAGCTCGGTCGCGAGCGAGAAAAAAGAACGAATGAATAATGCCTTGAACAATAGCCAGAAGACAAAAGTAAACTTTTATTGCTTTGAAATGCGTGTTACAATGTGTCAGGCTGAAGAAAAACTCCCTTTTATATAACAGGAAAATTTCAGTTCTAGTACAAGTCTAAAAAGGTAAAAATCTTGTTTTTTCAGTAATTGTTGATCTATAATTGATACCAAACGGGATTCGCACCGTAAAATCCGGTTGAGGACGAATATTACGGCCCCCTATCCGTCATGCATAACCGTTCACCGCGTCTCCCAAGGTCCAGAAGCCATACTTGGTTCGGGGTACGTTGCTTTGCCGTGTCCGATCTCAAATACACCGTTCATCCTTCCTGGTTCTCGATACGAGGAGTTCCTGGCCTCGATTATAATCATGTCGAGCCGTGCTTCCCCTTCGTTCTCTCATCGGAAAATCGGGGAGAATTCTACCCCGATTTTACCCGTACACACGTTGTTTTGCGAAAGAACTAAAAAACAACAACAACAACAACAACAACAACCCAGTGTAATCCCACTAGTGGGGTCTGGGGAGGGTAGTGTGTACGCAGACCTTACCCCTACCCTGGGGTAGAGAGGCTGTTTCCAAATGACCCTCGGCATCCTTCCCTCCAAGAACTCCCCACCTTGCTCTTGGGGTGACTCGAACTCACAACCT
>AWOL01S0001529.1:816538-826977 GCA_000715115.1 Nicotiana otophora
GGGGGGGGGTAAGAAAGCCTCTAAGCTGAGAGTTGGGTCTTGGAACATTGGGACATTGACGGGGAAGTCTATAGAGTTAGCTAAGATTCTTCAGAAGAGAAAGATCAACATAGCATGTGTTCAGGAGACTAGATGGAAGGGTACTAGGGCACGAGATGTAGACGGGTTTAAACTATGGTACTCAGGAAGCGTTGGGGGTAAGAATGGGGTAGGTATATTAGTTGACAGGGATTTCAGGGAGCTTGTGGTCGAAGTTAGGAGGGTAAATGATAGGTTGATGAGTATTAAGCTTGTAGTTGGTGGGTTTACTGTAAACGTGATTAGTGCATACGCTCATCAGGTAGGTTTGGACCAGGAGGTCAAGAAGCAATTTGTGACGACCCGGCCGGTCGTCTTGAGAGTTATAGTCCAGATCCCCTATTAACTATTTTTCCCGTATCCTTTTTGCTATTGTGACTTGCCGGGAGGTTTCGTTTTGGTTTTTGAAGTATTTTGGGACACTTAGTCCCTCAATGGAGGCTTAAGTCTTAGGATTTGGACCGTAGTTAGAACTGTATGAAGACGACTCTAGAATGGAATTCCGTTAGTTCCGTTAGCTCTGTTAGGTGATTTTGGACTTAGGGGCATGTCCGGATAGAGTTTTGGAGCTCTGTAGCCCATTTAGGCTTGAAATGGCGAAAGTTAAAGTTTTGGAGATATTGACTAGTAGTGGACTTTTTGATATCGGGGTCGGATCCCAATTGCAGAAGTTGGAGTAGGTCTGTAGGGTTGACTATGACCTGTGTGCAAAATTTGAGGTCAATCGGACGTGGTTTGATTAGTTTCGGCATCGATTGTCGAAATTGAAAGTTTCAAGTTCTTTAAGTTTGAATCGGAGAATGATTCGTGAATTTAGCATTGTTTGATGTAGTATGAGGGCTCAACTATGTTCGTATGGTGTTTTAGGATTGGTTGGTATTTTTAGTTGTGGTCCCGGGGTCTCCGGTGAGTTTCGGGTGCCTAACAGATCAAAAGTTGGGTTTGTGTTGTTTCTGAAGTCTTCAAGCATCTTGTGTTTTCGCACCTGCGGCGGGATGAACGCAGGTGCGGGATCGCACGTGCAGAGAGTCAAGTGCAGAAGCGGAAAAATAGAGGAGTGCCAGGGGTCGCAGGTGCGAGGTAAATTCCGCATCTGCGATGCTTGCAGATCCGATAGAGTGATCGCAGGCGTGGTGCATGACCGCAGAAGCGGACAGTGCTCCACAGCCGCACACACGCAGGTACGGCCCCCTTGCCGCAGATGCTGTCCCTGCCCCTTTAGTGACTTTTTGCACCTGCGATGTTATTTCCGCAGGTGCGGTTGAAGGCCCGCAGAAAAGGGTTTATTGGCAGAAAAATGACCAAATCGAGGGTTTTATCTCATTTAAATTTTTGGGACGTTAAGAGCTCGGATTAAGGCGGAATTTCGAGAGATTTTCAGAGGAAGATTGTGGGTAACAATTCTTAACTCCTTTTTGGTTATATCTCACTAATCTATCATTAATTTCATCTTTAATTTCGGATTTTGGGGTTAAAATTTGGGAAAAATTGGTAGAATTTCTTCAACTAAGATTTGGAGTTTTGAAAGGGGATTCGTAGTCCGATTTGAGTAATTTTTATATGGTTGGACTCGTGAATGAATGGGTATTCATATTTTGTGACTTTTACCCGATTTCGAGATGTGGGCCCGGGGAGGCATTTTGGGGCGATTTCCTAATTTCTCGCTTTAGCTTAGATTTCATTGACTAGATTTGTTTCTTATAGATATATTTATGCTATGTAATTAATTTTGACTAGATTTGGGCCATTCGAAGCTGGATATTCGTGGGAAGAGTATTACTACCGACTGATTTAGCTTGGTTCGAGGTAAGTGACTTGCCTAACCTTGTGTGGAGGAAATCCCCTTAGGATTGGGTGTTGTTATGATATGTGAGCACCGTGTAGGCGAGGTGATGAGTGCGTACACGGCCTATTTGTGGAAAAACCTGATTTTTACCGAGTAATAGCCTGTTTTTCATCTTATCTGAATATACTAGCATGTGTAGTTATCCTGTTAGCCTAGAATAGCATGTCTACGTGTCCTAATTGCCTATTTAAACTCTTTGCAACATGTTTAGTAAATCCCGCTTCTTTCTTGACTTGTACTTAGTCTAAATTATAGGTTTTTTGCTGTAACTGTTATACTCATTTGTTTGAGCTGCGTATTTATTTTGGGACTAGGGGACGATATCCCGGGAGATATCCCTCCTGCATATTTAATTTGATACTACGAGGCGGTAACTCGCGAGATCTCCCTGCACATTTACTTTTGAGACTACGAAGAGGTTCCTCGGGAGTTCTCCCTGCATATTTACTTTTGAGATTACGATGCGGTACCTCGGGAGATCTCCTTGCACTTTTAGTTTGGGACAGCCAGACGGTATCTCGGGAGATCCCCTGCTATTATCCTTGTGTTCTGCATTGCTACTTTGCTATGTTCTCCTTATTTAAGTTCTAGTCTCTTATTATATTGTTATACTCTCCTGCTTATTTAATATATACCAGTAGGGTCTTGACCTGACCTCATCACTACTCGGCCGAGGTTAGGCTTGGCACTTACTGGGTACCGCTGTGGTGTACTCACGCCCTTTCCTGCACATGTGTTTTGTGTGAAGATCTAGGTTCCTTTTACCAGCCTTGTCCTTAGTTGCAGTCGCTGCTGTTTCGGAGAACTTCAAGGTACATCTGCCCATGCCCGCAGATCCTCGAAGTCCCCCTCTATCCCCCTATGTTGATTCTTCTCTTATTTCTATAGACATTGATGTATAGAACAGTTAGAATTTCATAGAAGCTTGTGACTTATGGTGTTCTGGGTCTTGGGAATGTCATGTATATTTCGAGAGTTGATTATTGTATATGCCGAGTGGCATCTCAATTGCTTATTAAAATATATGTTACTGTTAGTTGTTAAATTTTTATTTTTTTCATTTTATTTTCTCAAGTGTTAGGCTTACTTAGTCGTAAAGACTAGGTGCCGTCATGACGATTCATGGAGGGAGAACTTGGGTCGTGATAAGTTGGTATCAGAGCTCTAGGTTCATAGGTGTCGTGAGTCACAAGCCAGCTTATTAGAGTCTCGCGGATCGGTACGGAGACGTCTGTACTTATCTTCTGGAGACTATGGAACTGTTAGGAAAAATTATGCTTCTTTGATTCCTTGTCGTGCGAAATTTGTTGGCATAAAAAATTCTAAACTTCTGTAATCTATTCTTTCTCACAGATGGCGAGGACCCGCACCAGAGGATCTGATGACCAGGCACACGCGCCCCCTGCTAGAGCCACCAGAGGCCGGGGTCGGGGTAGAGGACGACCACGCGGTACAGCCAGAGCACCCGCGCAAGCTGTGACAGAGGAGCCCCCAGCAGCTCCAGTTGGAGGGCAGGCATCGGAGGTTCCTATTACTGCACCAGCCCTCTAGGAGACTCTAGCCCAGTTCATGAGCATGTTCAGTGCCTTAGCTCTGGCTGGATTGATTCTGTTAGCTCTCGCCACATCGCATGTGGGGGGAGGGGCACAGACTCCCGCAGCCCGTACTCCTGAGCAAAGGGTCCAGGTTGATCAGGCCCTAGAGTTCATTCCTATGCTGCCGGTAGCTCCGGTTCAGTACGAGACTAGGACAACCGCTTCTAAGGCGGAGTAGCTCAGACTTGAGAGGTACAAAAAGTACCACCCACCTACCTTCAGCGGATTGGCTATAGATGATACTCAGGTTTTTCTGGAGGAGTTTCATCGTATTCTCCGTACTATGGGCGTAGTAGAGACGAGCGGGGTTTCTTTTACCACTTTCCAGCTTAGAGGAGAAGCCTATCAGTGGTGGCGTGCGGGTGCATTTCGGGTGCTTAACAGATCAAAAGTTGGGTTTGTGTTGTTTATGAAGTCTTCAGGCATCTGGTGTTTTCGCACCTGCGGCGGGGAGACCGCAGGTGCAGGATCCCACGTGCGGAGAGTCAAGTATAGAAGCAGAAAAATGAAGTAGTGCCAGGGGTCGCAGGTGCGAGGTGAATTCTGCATCTGCGATGCCCGCAGATGCGATAGAGTGATCGCAGGCGCGGTGAATGACCGCAAAAACGGACAGTGCTCCGCAGGTGCGGCCCCCTTGCCGCAGATGCAGTCCCAGCCCCTTTAGTGATTTTTCGCACCTGCGATGTTATTTTCGCAGGTGCGGTACTGCAGGTGCGGTTAAAGGCCCACAGACGCAGGTTTACTGGCAAAAAAAGGACCAAATCAAGGGTTTTATCTCATTTCAATTTTTGGGACGTTGAGAGCTAGGATTAAGGCGAAATATCGAGGGATTTTCAGAGGAAGATTGTGGGTAACAATTCTTAACTCTTTTTTGGTTATATCTCACTAATCTATCATTAATTTCATCTTTAATTTCGGATTTTGGGGTTAAAATTTGGGAAAAATTGGTAGAATTTCTTCAACTAAGATTTGGAGTTTTGAAAGGGGATTCGTAGTCAGATTTGAGTAATTTTTATATGGTTGGACTCGTGAGTGAATGAGTGTTCATATTTTGTGACTTTTACCCGATTCCGAGACGTGGGCCCGGGGAGGCTTTTTGGGGCGATTTCCTAATTTCTCGCTTTAGCTTAGATTGCATTGACTAGATTTGTTTCTTATAGTTATATTTATGCTATGTAATTAATTCTGGCTAGATTTGGGCCATTCGGAGCCGGATATTCGTGGGAAGAGCATTGCTACCGACTGATTTTGCTTGGTTCGAGGTAAGTGGCTTGCCTAACCTTGTGGGGGGGAAATTCCCTTAAGATTTGGTATTGTTATGATATGTGATCATCGTGTACAGGAGGTGACGAGTGCGTACACGGGCTATTTATGGAAAAATTTGATATTTACCGAGTAATAGCCTTTTTTTCATCTTATCTGAATATACTAGCATGTGTAGTTATCCTGTTAGCGTAGAATAACATGTCTGCGTGTCCTAATTGCCTATTTAAACTCTTTGCAGCATGTTTAGTAAATCCCGCTTCTTTCTTTACTTGTACTTAGTCTAAATTATAGGTTTCTTTTTGTAATTGTTATACTTATTTATTTGAGTTGCGTATTTACTTTGGGACTACGAGACGGTATCCCGGGAGATTCTCCCTGCATATTTACTTTTGAGACTATGAGGCGGTTCTTCGGGAGATCTCCCTGCATATTTACTTTTGAGACTACGAGGCAGTTCCTCGAGAGATCTCCTTGCACTTTTATTTTGGGACTACGAGACGGTGTCTTGGGAGATCCCTTGTTGTTATCCCTGTGTTCTGTGTTGCTACTTTGCTATGTTCTCCTTGTTTAAATTCCAGTCTCTTATTATATTATTATACTCTCCTGCTTATTTATTATATCTCAGTAGGGCCTTGACCTGACCTCGTCACTACTCGACCGAGGTTAGGCTTGGCACTTACTGGGTACCGCTGTGGTGTACTCACGCCCTTTCCTGCACATATTTTTCGTGTGCAGATCCAGGTTCCTTTTACTAGTCTCGTCCTTAGTTGCAGTCACTGCTATTTCAGAGAACTTCAAGGTACATCTGCCCGCACCCGCAGATCCTCAGAGTCCCACTCTATCCCCCTATGTTGATTCTTCTCTTATTTCTATAGATACTGATGTATAGAACAGTTAGAACTTCGTAGAAGCTTGTGACTTACGGTATTCCTAGTCTTGGGAGTGTCATGTATATTTCGAGAGTTGATTATTGTATATGAAGAGCGGCATCTCAATTGCTTATTAAAATATATGTTACTGTTAATTGTTAAATTTTCATGTTTTTTATTTCATTTCGGCAAGTGTTAGGCTTACCTAGTCGTAGGGACTAGGTGCCGTCACGACGATTCACAGGGGGAGAATTTGGGTCGTGACACAATTCTGGGAGGATTTGGACAAGATGGTGCGTAGTATCCTGCACACAGAGAAGTTGTTCATTGGCGGAGATTTTAATGGCCATATTGAGGCTAGTGCTAGGGGTTATGATGATGTGCATGGCGGGTTTGGTTTTGGAGATAGGAATGAGGGAGGTAATTCACTGTTGGATTTTGCTAGAGCTTTTGATTTGGTTTTAGCTAACTCGAGTTTTCCGAAGAGGGATGAGCACCTGGTATCTTTTCGGAATTCAATGGGCAAGACTCAGATTGATTATCTTCTCTGCAGGAAATGCGATAAAGGTCTATGTACTGATTGCAAGGTCATCCCAAGTGAGCACCTCACGACCCTACATAGGCTCCTAGTTATGAGCCTAGAGATCAAGAGGAGTAGGAGAAAGAGGGCGGGGTGCAGGAAACCTAAGATCAAGTGGGGTAACTTGACCAAGGACAAAGCTCACGAGTTAGGGGAGAAGTTGTTGGCTATGAGGGCCTGGATGAGTAGGGGGCGTGTCAAGTATGTGGTTCACGACAGCGAATTGCATTAGGGTTGCTGCTAGAGAGGTCTTAGGGGTCACGAAGGGCTCTCCTGGGGGTCATAAAGGGGACTGGTGGTGGAATGGAGAGGTCTAAGATAAAGTGGAAACTAAGAAAGCTGCTTATTTGAAGCTAGTGGAGAGTGCAAATGAGGAGGAAAAAAAGACTTATCGGGAGTGTTACAGAAAGGCAAAGAAAGAGGCAAAGTTGGCAGTTACGACGGCTAAGAATGCAGCATTTGCTAGTTTGTACAAGGAGCTCGGGGGCAAAGGCGAGGACAAGAAGTTGTACCGGTTGACCAAGGTGAGGGAGAGGAAAGCACGCGACTTGGAACAAGTCAAGTGTATCAAGGACAGGGATGGTAAAGTCTTGATAGACGAGGCACTTATTAGGAGAAGATGGCAGACATACTTCCATAAACTATTGAACGAGGAGGGGGATATACGCATTGTGCTGGGTGAGTTGGAGCACTCTGAGAGTCGGTGGGATTTTGGGTACTGTAGGCGGATTACGGTAGAGGAGGTGGAAGGGGCGATGCGTAAGATGTGCAAGGGCAGAGCGATGGGGCCAAACGAAATCTCGGTGGAATTCTGGAAGAGCGCGGGGCGAGCAGGTTTGGAGTGTATCATTGGGCTATTTAATGTTATTTTTAAGACGAACAAGATGCCCGAAAAATGAAGGTGGAGTACGATGGTTCCGCTTTACAAGAATAAGGGTAATATCTAAAATTGCAACAAATATAAGGGTATCAAGCTGTTGAATCACATTATAAAGGTTTGGGAGAGGGTGGTGGAGGCCAAGGTGAGGAGGTGCGTGTCTATTTCCGAGAATCAGTTTGGATTCATGCCGGGGCGTTCGACTATGGAAGCGATTCATCTGGTAAGGAGATTAGTGGAGCAGTACAGGCAGAGGAAGACGGACTTGCATATGGTGTTTATTGACCTTGAGAAAGCGTACGATAAAGTCCCGAAGGAGGTCCTGCGAAGGTGTTTAGAGATTAGCGGCGTTCCGATAGCGTACATCAGGGTGATTAAGGATATGTATGATGATGCTAAGACTCGGGTGAGGACTGTGGGTGGTGACTTAGAGCATTTCCCTGTGGTGATATGGTTACACCAGGGATCGGCTCTTAGCCCATTTTTATTTGCCTTGGCGATGGATGTACTGTTGCGATACATCCAAGGGGAGGTGCCTTGGTGCATGCTATTTGCCGATGATATAGTGTTGATTGACGAGACGCAAAGCAGAGTTAACACGAGGTTGGAGGTTTAGAGACATACCTTGGAGTCTAAAGGTTTCAAACTGAGTAGAACCAAGACAGAATACTTGGAGTGCAAATTCAGTGACGGGACCCATAAAGCAGACGTAGAGGTAAAGCTTGATGCTCAAGTTATCCCCAAGAGAGCGAGTTTTAAGTATCTCGGGTCTATTATCCAAGGTAACGGGGAGATTGACGAAGATGTCGCACATCGCATCGGAGCGGGATAGATGAAGTGGAGGCTCGCTTCCGGTGTTTTATGTGATAAGAATGTGCCGCCAAGACTTAAGGGTAAGTTTTATAGAGTGGTGGTTCGACCGGCTATGCTATATGGGGCTGATTGTTGTCCAGTCAAGAACTCCCACGTGCAGAAGATGAAAGTAGCAGAGATAAGGATGTTGAGATGAATGTGTGGGTGTACTAGGAGAGATAAGATTAAGAATGAAGCTATCCAGGACAAAATGGGAGTAGCCTCCGTGGAGGACAAGATGCGGGAGTCGAGGCTGAGATGGTTCGAACATGTTAAGAGAAGAAGTCATAATTTTTCAAATTAATTAAAATTTAATTACTTTTTCATGTAAAAGTAATACTTGGACAGAAATATCTCTAAGAACTCTATAACTTAAATATCGTGACTTATCTACTTAGGGATGGATGTAACCACATATGTCGAGTTACATATGTTCCCTATTTAACAAGTCCTTCACCACACAAATCCACATTAATCAAGTTAGTATATTTCGAATACCAGATGACTATACTTACTAAAACAGAAAAATCATTTTCTCATCCTCATGGTTTAAAGTTTTAACTATCACATAATTATGAACTCCATCATCAAGTTTCCCTTCTATGCAACCATTACCCTCTCAGCCGTAAACAAAACAAATCGATTGAAATTATTATGTTCGCTTTATTTCTTTCTTCTTAATTATTCCAACATTATGGTTCTGCTTGATACTTTATCTCGACTTTCATCCTCTTGACATAAAAGTTGAGAAAAATTTATTCGATTTCCAGCAAATCAACAACAACGACCTAATGAAATTCCACTAGTGGGGTTTGGGGAAGGTAGTATGTACGCAGATCTTAACCCTACCCTGGGAAAGTAGAGAAGTTGTTTCTGATAGATCCTTGGATCAACAAGATGAAAAGAAGCAATATATCAATACCATCAATACAAACCAACAACAACAACAACAACAACCCAGTATAATCCCACTAGTGGGGTCTGGGGAGGGTAGTGTGTACGCAGACCTTACCCCTACCCTGGGGTAGAGAAGCTGTTTCCAAATGACCCTCGGCATCCTTCCCTCCAAGAACTCCCCACCTTGCTCTTGGGGTGACTCGAACTCACAACCTCTTGGTTGGAAGTGGAGGGTGCTTACCATCAGAGCAACCCACCTTGTCAACCTCAATACAAACCATAGAAAAAAAAATAACAGCATCACAAGAGCCAGAAAATAGGTGAAAAGCAACGATTTGCATCAAATCATGTTAATTTATTTATGATTGAGTGCTAAATTATAGTAAAAATGCAAAAAATTAAATCATGAGTAAATGATAAATATTTTATATAAAATATATGTCAGTATTATTTTAATTGATTTAATGCACTATGGGAGTTCGAATAGGTAAAATGACAGCTCGATATACTAAGTTTTTACTATGCACGAGATTCGAGAAAGGTCCGGATCACAATGACCTATTGTACGTAAGGGCCGGACCACAAGCATTCGAATAGGTATTTTCATAAATTTGACGTGTAATACTTGCTCTAGACAAACTCAAGTGTGCTGAATTCTGTCCTGTAGCTAATTTTATGCGTAACATACGGAAAAATTTCTGGCTCTACACATTGAGACACATGACATGAGTCATGAGTCTTTGGACAAGGAAAAATAAAGTTTGACTCAACCCCCAAACTTCACTTCTTTATTCTTGTACTACCATATTCCTCAACTACTAGTAATAAATATGAATAGAGAAGAGAAAAGAAGAAACCTAAACAAACATGACGAAAATCCCAAGAAAATTCAGGTATTTACTTTTTGGAATGAAAGCCACTCTTGAAGATAAAAATGAAAGACAAGGAGACCAAAAGAACCACTGATGTTTCTGCTAAAGTTAGCTCTATCCTTTTCCTATGTAGAAAAGCAGAGTAAAGATGTTTTCGAATAAAGAAGCAAATCGTAGTCATAAAAGAAAGAAATCCCACTTATGCTATTACTATATATCCTCTTTAAATTTGAATAGTAGACACCCTCTTGAAAAAGCATTCACCAATGTGTTTTTGAGAGGCTTTAAAGAAATTAGAAACTTAATCATTTTATGATCTAGTTATTACTTGAGCTTCTAATTTGTTGGATTTAGTGATTTTAATTTCTGGACAGCACCATTACCTCCAGCTATAAGATTGTTTGTTTGTGAACCAAAATGATAAGTAAAGTACCCTTATGAGTTGGGCCATATGACATGTTCTTTTTATCTTTTAAAATATGGAAAAGTTCAAAATTAACTTCCTTTAGTACTTAAGCAAATCTCCAATAATGGCCCTACTAGATTACCATTGCATTCATCTCAGCATCACTAAAGCTGTACAGATAGTGGAAGAACATTATTAATAAAACTACGACATGGTTTTACTAATTGTTCCATTGACTTGGGAGGTACCTTGTTCAATTCCTTCTTTATTTAGTGTTTTGTTTTTTCCTTTGTGTGTGTGT
>AWOL01S0001529.1:828786-839635 GCA_000715115.1 Nicotiana otophora
AGTGGGTTGTTAAGAGTCCTGCATCATATGTTACGCTTTCTTTATTACATTAACATGTTCTTGAATGCTTGGAAGAATTACTTTTATAAGAGCTTTTAACATGTTAATAAACTTTGATGCTACATTTATGTATGTAAAAGCATGAATTTGTGTAAAAACATCACTCCTTGCTAATCAAAGATGACAGTTTGCAAGTAAAAAGATATATATGTATTAGAAAAAGTAAAATAGTGATAGGAATGACATAAGAGGAGTGGTTGGAAGAGAGACTACCATTCATTCATATATCCGCAAAGGGCCAAATATACCCCTCTACTTTCGGAAATGGTCTAAGAATACCCATTGTTATACTATTGAGTTATCTATACTCCCGCAGTCATACTTTGGATTCAAATATACTCATCATTTAAATGGAGGGACACGTGTCATCGTCATGTTGGTCAATTCTAAATATCTCCTAATTAATTAAAAAGACCCATTATCCATACCCGAAAAATAATATATTTTTTTGTAAAAACTGGAAAAAACTAAAAAATAATTTTACTAAATTCTGAAAAAAACGAAAATATTTGTTTTTCCAGTTTCTGCTTTAAAAAAACTGAAAAATATTTTCTAAAATAATATTTTTGTAAAAACTGAAAAAAAAATGAAAAGTAATTTTCTAAAGCAATTAAAAACTAGAAAAAACTGAAATATTTTTAACTAAAAACTGAAAAAAAAGAAAATATTTATTTTTTCAGTTTTTACAAAAACCCAATGTCCACGATCGCGATGCATACCCCTGTGACCTAAAACCAACAACTAAAAATGGCCAGCAGATGGTCCGAAACCATCCTGAAACTCACCCGAGCTCCTCGGAAGCCCGTCATAAAATACCAATAAGTTCCATAACATAATGCGGAACTACTCGAGGCCTCAAATCACATCAAACAAAATCAAAACTATGAATCGCACCTCAAATCGAACTTAATGAACTTATGAACTTTCAACTTCTACAACTCGCGCCGAATCATATCAAATCAACCCGGAATGACGTCAAATTTTGCATGCAAGTCCCAAATAACATAATAGAGCTATTTCAACTCCCGGAATTAATCCAAACTCGATATCAACAAAGTCAACTCCCGGTCAAACCTCTCAACCTTCCAAACCTTCAACTTTTCAACTTTCGCCAAAATACATCAAATCAACGTACGAACCTCCAAATCCAAATCCGAAAATACGCCGAAGTTCAAAATCACTATACGAAGCTATTGGAATTATCAAAACACCATTCCGGAGTCGTCTACATAAAAGTCAAACTTCGATCAACTCTTTTCACTTAAACTTTTAAAACAAGAATTGTTCTTCCAAATCAATCCCGAATTATCCGAAAACCAAACTCGACCACACACGTAAGTCATAATACATGATGCGAAGCTTCTTGTACCTTAAACCACCGAACGGAACGCTAATTCGCAAAACGACCGATCGGATCGTTGTATTCTCCCCCTCCTAAACAAACGTTCGTCCTCGAACATGCCAAGAACCGTTCCGAAGCCACGAAATCATTGAATGAACTCACCATACATATACTCGCAGGTGATCCCATATCATCCCAATCCATATAAGCCCGACATCACTATCTCAACTAAAGATTCTTACATCCATCCATACCGATAAACCTTAGAACTAAATTTTTGACCATCCGATCCTTTCCCAAAGACCTGATTCCAATATAAACACATTGTATCGACCTCAACCAGCTGCAACGGCTCATGCGTACACCCATAAGGTATAACCACACGACGTAGCACTTCACACAAATTCCCATAATAATAATCTTACCACAATAGCAGCCAATAACCAAATCAAGCACCGGCAAATAATCTCATAACAGCTAGAACCCTACTTAAAACATGAAGATCTCATAGCCATTTACCCAAATCAACAATTCACACCCAACACCACCTGGGCAACCACCTTGCAAGATAAAATCCAATAAGCACAATGCGAATATGACTGAATATGCAAAGAAAAACACATGAGAGAATTATTAAACAAGTCCGACAAGCACAACTTATCAGTAACATACTACAAATCAATTCTACAAGGGAGAATCAAAACATATGAACTAACCACAAGGGTCTCATCCTAATATAACTCCACCGCGGCACGTAGCCCGGTTCAAATAAATCAAACCACATGAAAACGCGAGAATCTCGTCCTCAGCTCTGAATCATAAGTAGTATACATATCATTCCAACCGAAACCTTCCATTTTTTTAAATCCCGCTAAACAAAATCACAACACATAATGAACCCTCTCATCGGTAGAGCATCTAAATCACAAACCGTAACCAATCACCTCAATTGAAGATTATTACTTCCATCCATACCGATAAAACTTAGAACCAAAATTTTCACCGTTCGATCATTTCCTAAAGACCTGATTCCCACATAAACACACTTTATCAATCTCAACCAGCTGCAACGACTCATGCGTACACCCAAAAGGAATAACCACATGACGTAGCACATCACACATATGCCCATAACAATAACTCTGATCACGATAGCAGCCAATAATCAAATCCAGCATCAGTAAATAATCTCATAACAGTTAGAACCTTGTTCTAAACATAAAGATCTCATAACCGTTCACCCAAATCAACAATTCACACCCAACTCCACCCGGGCAACCACCTTGCAAGCTAAAACCCAATAAGCACAATGCGAATATGACTGAATATGCAAAGAGAAACACATGAAAAAATTATCAAACAAGCCCGACAGGCACAGTTCCCTATCAGTACCATACTACAAATCAATTCTATAAGGGAGAATCAAAACATATGAACTAACCACAAGGTTCTCATCCTAATATAACCCCACCGCGACACGTAGCCCGATTCAAACATATCAAACCACATGAAAACGCGAGGATCCCGTACTCACCTCTGAATCACAAGTAGTATACATATCATGCAAACCGAAACCTTCCATTTTTTTAAAAATATTCGCTAAACAAAATCACAACGCACAATGAACCCCCTCATCGGTAGAGCATCCAAATTACAAATCATAACCAATTACCCATAAATCACATCAAAACCTACCATAATGGGTAATATAAGTCGTTTCTAGTCTCATAGCTCTCAATAATGAATGAAACAAAACTATAGATACAGGCTACCACTATAGGATCTCCCAAAAAGGGTAAACACATAAGGAGAGTATAAAATCATAAAACTCACCCATATGTGAAGTATGATAGAAGGACTCACCTCGATAAACAGAACCGAATAAAAATATAAATAATGCTCCTCTATAACAAATCGAAACCATACCTGTAACAACACCATCTGGTGTAACGCCCTCAGCCATACTGTAGAAAGCACATCTACGAGTCGGGCTTCCCCCTCTTGGGCGCCCTCTACCTGCTTGACCTACATCCCTATCTGGTGGTGCAGGGATATAAGCAACTGGAGCAGAACTCATAGTTTGAATACCCCGCTGGGACACATCTGCCCGGAGTCTGGGACAATCCCTCACCATGTGGCTGGTATCTCCACACCCCAAGCTACCTCTCCGTTGATGTGGCTGTGGAATTTATCTGGTACGGGTACTCTAAGACCCATAGGTATCTGAAACACCGTGCAAAGCCTGAAGTGCAAACTGAATTGGTTGACCCACAAAACCTCTACCATGCTGTACCCTGCCTCCAAAATAAGGACCAGTAGGTCCTCTCGATCTACGAGGCCTCTTAGCCTCCTTGGCTTATCTCTCCTGACCCCGCATGTTCTCTCTCTCCTGCTCCCGCTTTCCCTCTAATCGGCGAGCGATCTCTACCACCTACTGAAATGGAACGTTCGGCTCTAACTTCTGAGTCATATTGAACTGGATATCATGACCGAGTCCCTCAATGAACCTGCGTACTCGCTCTCTAACTGTAGAAACCAAAGTGGATGCATGTCTAGACAGACCACTAAATCTAACGACATCCTCTAACACTACCATAGTGCTCTGGCGAAGCTACTCAAATTCTGTGCGACATGCATCCCGAAAAGTCTGGGGAACAAACTCTCTCAAGAACATCTCTGAAAACTGAGTCCATGAAAGTGAAGCTGCATCAGTCGAACAACCTAACTCATATGCTTGCCACCACTATTATGCCGCTCCCTTAAGCTGGAACGTAGTAAAAGCAACCCCACTCATCTCCACAATACCCATAGTATGGAGGCACTCCTCTAGAAAACCATGGGCATCCACTGAAGACAAACCACTAAAAGTAGGAGGGTGATAATTCTTGAACCTAGCAAGTCTAAGTTGCTCCTCCTTCGTTGCCCCTAGCCTGACCTTAGGCTGAACCAGAATAACAGACTGTATCGGCACCATACCCGGAATCTAACCAATGTGAGCCCATTACTCTAGAGTACGGGCGGTGGGAGCCTGACCTCTTCCCCCCAATCTGCGAAGTAGCTGGTGTAACGGAGATCAACCCCGCCTGAGTCAATGTACCAAACGTGTTCAAGAACTGCGCTAAAGTCTCCTGAAGTTCAGGGGTAGCAATAGCCGCCTCCGGTTCCTGTCCCCCAACAGGAGCTACTGGCGATTCCTTAACTGCTTCTCTGAAAGGTGCTCTAGTTGTAGCACGTGCTCCTCCTTGGCCTCTACCTCTGCTCCGGCCCCTAGCAACACCGGCTCTGGGGGCAGCGCCATCAGTAACTGCAGCTTGTGTCCTCATAATCTATGAGAGAATAGAATGACAAAGGCTTAAACTCGAGATTAATAAACTTGCACAATAGGAATGAAATAAATGGGGATTTTTCTAATAGTTCCGTAGCATCTCAAAGATAAGTACCGACGTCTTCGTACCGATCCACAAGACTCTACTAAACTCGCTTATAACTCGTAGCACCTATGAACCTAGAGCTCTAATACCAACTTATCACGACCTCAATTTTCCTCTGTAAAATGTCATGATGGCACCTGGTATTAGGGACTAGGTAAGCCTAATACTTACGAATTAATGGCAAAACTCAACCAACAACTATTAAATATGAAAAAGAAACTTATCTATACAAGCTAACAACCCCAAAATCGGTAGTACAAGTCTTAAGCTATACAAAATTTACTAGAAAATCTCTAAATACAACTGTTCCGAAATAGAAATAAATAGTACAAAGTAAAATTTTAGAAGGTAACTCTAAGGCCTGCAAACGCGATAGCAGGTATACCTTGAGTCTCCACAGCAATGCCCGATCAGCTAGTTAATGATCAACCACTCCGAGGTACCTGGATCTACACAAAAATATACAGAAAACATAGTATGAGTACATAACGACGTACCCGGTAAGTATCAAGACTAACCTCGGTAAAGTAGTGACGAGGGATAGTCAAGACACATACTGGACTTAATAACATGTACAAGTATGAATGTGAAAATAATAGGGAACAATGTTGTTTTAAAACTAAGCATGGTAGAAATAACAAAACAATACTCACAATAGGAAATTAGAGACAACAATTTGCAACAGGGAACAAACAGGTAACACGCCATAGAGTAAGCTGAACACAGTTTAAGTCCAGTGAAACCAAATAAAGAAAACTAGTAACAACTCAGTAAGAACGACCGCTTTCACACAAGATTTATTCAAGAATTTCCCCGAGGTACCAAACCTTAAAATCACGAATCACGGGTCCCAAATCACATGGTATCTTGTGCTCACATTACGAATTTCAACGGCACGGACAACTCACGTGCCAATACCATTAATACCTCATATCCGGACGGACAACTCACGTGCTAAGGGAGTGATAATATATCATATATTCATGGACAACTCACGTGCCAATAGTACAGCTCTCACACAGAAGGCAAGTATACGAGAATATATGTAAATGATTAATAGACATCAAGGTTCATATTCTCAAACCGATATGGGTAATTAAATTACGTGTATACTTGTGCAAGTGTTCTATCACAACTCGAGTCAATATGTAAGAGTAGAAACAATGAATGGCACATAATGAACAATCACCACAAAATGTACAATGAATCACTCACACAAGGTAGTCACCCACTATACAAATATTATCAATAACAATTCTCCTAGACCATCACAAGTCATCACAAATCATCCTCGACATAGACCACCTTGTCTCGCCACGTGCTCAACAATAAAGTAAATGCCCGCCTTGTCTCGCCGCACGCGCATAATAATATTTTCACCTTGTCTCGCCACATGTGCAAATCCCCCCCTCCATATATATATATAGCCCGCTTTGTCACACCGCATGTTCAAATATCAATAATAACAGTAGCACAGACACCTCACGTACGAACACCCCGACAATTGTCTCAATAATACAGCGTGTGCCAAAACATAACAACACAATATAAAGAACTTCACCACATGTGCCCATATGCCACAACTTTTCCTCAAAATAATTTAAAATACCACAACCACGCATAGCCCTCGACTCAACAATACTAAGTACAATATCAACAACAATAATAACACGAGAGTATGACAAGTAAATCAATACAATAACGTTAGAACACAAAGAAATCGAAGAACGAGCTCACAATGGAAGACAAAACAAGTAATAATGGCTTCAAATAAGAATAACTCAACAATAGGAGAGATAATGTGTATCAACAATATTAATAGGGATAACTCAAAAACAAGAGAGACAACATGTAACAGCGATTTCAAGTAACGATAAATCACAATGGAAGAGATAACGTGTAGTAAAAGAGGCAACAACTCCAGTTAAAGCATAAAAGAGTATATTTGGAAACAAAGGTAGAACATGAAACAATCAACTTCAAATAAGGCATGTAAGGGTAAATTTAGCAATGGAGGATATAACATGATAAGACAACTTCATTTTAATGTGCGTAAGAAACCTAAGAGTCTAAAATGGTCAAATTTCTACATATAAGTCGTGTACACACTCGTCATCTCGAGTATACATCTTTTATGTAGTTCAAATAGTGCAAACAACCCAATTCCTACGGGGTAGTTTCCCCCACACAATGTTAGGCAAGATACTTACCTCGACGAAGCTAAACTGATACTCTAAAATGGCTTTCTCGTGTGAAACAACCTCTGGACGGCTCAAATCTATCCAAAATTATTTCATAACATCAATAAAACTCATAGGTCATAATTCCGAATAATAAAACTTCTATTTTTCATTAAAACAAAAAAGTCAACCCCGGGCCCGTACCTCGAAACCCGATAAACATTCATCAAATTCGAACACCCATTCCGATACGAGTCCAACCATACAACAATTATCAAATTCCGATATCGAATCACCCTTCAAATCCTCATTTCACATTTTTGAAAGATTTTATAATTTTCCCAATTTCTTCCATTCAGTTCACTAATTTAATGATGAAAATAAGTATCGAATCATGAAATGAAATAAATTTCGGATATAGAACACTTACCCCAAACAACCACGTGAAGAACCCCTCCAAATTCACCAAAAACTGAGGCTTTTAACTAAAAACAAATGATGATATAACCATGCCCTCGACTTTTAACATTCTGCCTAGTGATTCCTCTTCGCGATCGCGGAAATTCCTTCGCAATCGTGTAACAAAAATTTCGCCTAGCTCAAAATTACTCTTAGCGATCACGAACATCCCCCCGCGATCGCGATGAACAAATTCCAATAAGGTTGCCCAACTCCTCCATATAGCCTCTAGTATAATGGCTATAACATTTTGTACAAAACTCCAAATGACAAATAGTTTAATTGTTTGAAAACTAGACTCAAAGAGCTACAATTGTATTTTTGAATTATCTCCAAATTCCTTAAAATTGCAAGATATATACTTCCAAAGTCGGATAAGTGACAAAAAAAATTTCTCAACGCGATCGCGAAAAGGGTTCCGTGAACGCGATTCACAGTGCCCAAACAACAAAATTGCTCTTCGCGAATGCGACCCAATGTCCGCGATCATGATGTATACCCTGTGGCAAAAAACCAGCAACTAAAAATGGCCTACAGATGGTTTGAAACCATACCGAAACTCACCCGAGCCCCTCGGGACCCCGTCCTAACATACCAACAAGTCCCATAATGTAACGTGCACTTGCTCGAGGGCTCTAATCACATCAAACAATATCAAAAGTACGAATCGCACCTCAAATCAAACTTAATGAACTTTTAACTTCTACGACTCGCGGCGAATCATATCAAATCAATCCGGAATGCCGTCAAATTTTGCATGCAAATCCCAAATGACATAACAGAGATATGTCAACTCCCAAAATCGCAATCCGAACCCGATATCAACAAAGTTAACTCTCGGTCAATCCTCTCAACCTTCTAAACCTTCATATTTTCAACTTTCGCCAAAATGCATCAAATCAACCTACAAACCTCCAAATCCAAATTCGGACATACATCTAAGTCCAAAATCACCATACGAAGCTATTGGAATCATCAAAATCCATTCCTGAGTCGTCTACACAAAAGTCAAACTCCGATCAACTCTTTTCACTTAAGCTTCTAAAATAAGAATTGTTCTTCCAAATTAATCCTGAATCATCCGAAAATCGAACTCGATCACACACAAAAGTTATAATACATGATACGAAATTACTCGAGACCTTAAACCACCGAACGGAATGCTAATTCTCAAAACGACAGGTCGGGGCGTTACATGAGGGGTTGGTCTTCGTTACATTTAAATAATCTTTAATGCTCAAATAAGAGCCTGCTTGGGTTAACAGATCAAAAGCAGCTGATAAACATCAAATGTTGTAAAAGTATTTTTAGGTGTTGAAAGTCTGAAACTAATTTTATAACTAAGTAGTTATGTATTTCGATAAATTGTTATATTTGATAAAAAGCAATTAATACGTTTGGTAAAAGTTGTTGATAAACATTTTTATTAAAATAACCAATATGTCCTAAAAACTATCTACACAAAATATAAATTGAAAAGTATTTCATGTGTAAAAAGATGAATTTAGAAATGGAATGATGAGGGAATTAAAGGTTTTATTTTGAAAATGGTATTTTAAATAATACAAATAATATTAAGGATAAAACCGTAAAAGATACAATCAAATCAAAAGTGATTATAAGCTGGTCAACTATAGACTTTTAGCTGATTTTAGCTTATAAGCCTTGACTTATAAGCAATTTTAATATTTATCAAACGCTGCAAATAAGATGATAAAAAGTATTCATAAACTTACTCATACACCACCTTAAATTAGCACTTGTGTAACATGGTTCCATATTTGTTGGTATACTTTAATATTACACTTAGCATATAAAAGAAATCATGAATTTGACTAAGAGCGACTTCAATCTTTGCTAATCAAAGATGAAGCTTACAAGCAAAAAGATACACATGTATGAAAAACATAATGATGGTCCCAAATGACATAAGAGGAGTGGTTGGAAGAGAGATTGAGATTCATATTTCCCGTGCTATTTTATGTGCTAATTTTGCATGTTTTCAACTCTTAAAATTTAGTCACTCGTGTCGGGACGTTGGTTAGGATTCCTTATAAATACGGGAAAAGAAAAGGTATATAACAAAAGTATTCATTAATTCCCCAATATTGTACTAGTCTTGTAAATCTACATTACCAAATGAGTGTTAGCTGGCATATAAGCAGTTTTTTCTTTCTTTTTCTGTGGATGGATTGTGGCAGGCAAAAGAGAAGTTTACACGCTGAACCTGTTAAAACGATATTTTTTACATCTCTGATTTTATGATAGTATTTTAATAGAAGCTAGTGATTTTCCGATAATATCGTACCTCGGCTGAGTTACCTTTTCTACTTAAAACTGTCGATTCTAAAATATCTTATATGATCTAACTAAAATCCTTGAACAAAATAAAAAGGGAAAACAATTAACTACGATGACGCAATTATATTAAGTTACCTCGTTATTATTAATGGGAATTTGGACTCTTCCGAAGGTGCACTTGGCTTCAGCTTCAAAATCACTTTAATTGTATAAGGAATGTCAATTGTAACATTTACTGTCACACCCCGAAATTTGAGTGATGACGCTGAGCAAGCGAAGTTCGATCAAACAATATATATATATGCTGATTAGGTCATTTAAGCCACTCAAGTGTGAATAAGACATATTAAAAAATATTTGAAAATAAGCTAATAAAAGTTTAGCAAAATAATATCTAAAGAAAACTCTAAACCTACAAACGACAATCAAGTCATGAGCCTCTAAGAACTAAAATAAAGAACAATGTCTTCGGGCATCCCCCTAGATTGATGAAATATCTTGTAACGACCCGACTTGTCGTTTTAAGAATTAGCGTCCCGTTCAGCGGCTTAAGACCCCGGAGAGTTTCGTAATGTGTATTATGACTTGTGCACGCGGTCGAGTTTGATTTTCGGATGATTCGAGATTTAATTGAAAGAACAATATATTCTTGTTTTGGAAGCTTAAACGAAAAGAGTTGACCGGAGTTTGGCTTTTGTGAAAACGATCCCGGAATGGAACTTTGATGGTTTCAATAGTTTCGTATGGTGATTTCGGACTTAGGCGTATGTCCGGAATTGGAGTTGGAAATCCGTAGAACAATTCGGAGCATTTTGGCAAAATAAAAAAGTTGATGTGTGCTAATTATATTATTTTGTGTGTGCAGACGAGGACTATTAATATAATGGACATCAACTGGATATGATAATAAGTGTACGAGATATATTATAAGTGATGTGGGGTCTAGGGAGAGGCCTAAGCCTAAGTCAAGTTGAAAATTTCTTGATAGACTAAAATTCTAAATGATTACGCACAAGACCAAACTTTGGACAAATCTCTCTCTCTCTCTCTCTCTCTCTCTCTCTCTCTCTCTCTCT
>AWOL01S0001529.1:841533-879128 GCA_000715115.1 Nicotiana otophora
TATATATATATATATATATATATATATATATATATATATATATATATATATATATATATATAATGAAACTCTCCGGGTATATTTTCTAACGCTTCAAACCGTTCGTCATTTGGACACTCATACAAGAAGTTATGACCAAATTACCAAAAACTAGTAGAATTTTATACTAACGCACCGCCCCACCCGGCGCCCCATGCGTTGCGCCTGTGAAAAATTCCAAAATATTTTGAATAGTCATTTCCAGACACTTTTTACACAGCCGCCCCACGCACCGCAGCTGTACAAAATCTGAGTTTTCATAACCCGACCCCCATTTTATTTAACTCGTTTAGGGTTCATATTTTTGGGTATTTTCTGGTGTTTTAGAGAGAGGGAAGAGCGATTCTAGAGAGAGGAAAGGAAGGACAAAGGATTTCACTACTCTACCTTGAATCAAACCTTGAACTCGTATCAAAGGGTTACTAGAGCTTCAAAGAGGTAAGAATTTCTTTCCCTAATTCTTCAATTTCGAAATCTAGCTAGAAATAGGTAATAAGTAAGATGATTCTTGGATGTGAGAGTATTAGTTATACATACTTGTACCAATAAGGTTGTGGGAAGATTGTTGAGTTCAAATGGGTAAAGATTGGGTTGAAAATGGTAGAAATCTTCAAAGACTTTAATTGAAGATTTGAAAGGCAATCTGATGTCGGAATTCAATAATTTTTGTATGGTTGAACTCTTATCGGAATGAGCGTTCGAATTTCGTCAGTTTTTTCGGGATTCAAAATATGGGTCCCACTGTCAATTTTTAAAATGAAGTTTGGATTTTAATCTAGAAAATTAGTAAGTTCATATGGAATTAATTCCTACGATCTGTATTGAGTATATTGAAATGTTTATGACTAGATTTGAAACTTTCGGACACAAATTCGTGAGGCAAAGGTTTATTGAAATCTTGAAATTGGCTGCGAAGCGAGGTAAGTGTCTTGTCTAACTTTGTGTGGGGGAAACTACCCCTAAGGATTTGAGATGATTGTGTCATTCGTGTTATGTGAAGGTCGTGTACGCGAGGTGATGAGTGGGTACACGATCTATATGTGGTATTTGACCGGTGTAGACCGTTAGGCTCCTTTTATACAATTGTTTGTAAATATCGTGTCATGATTAAATCTTTTGTCGTTAGAATTGTTTGTACGTGGTTTACTTGAAATTGTTAGCACATATTCCATCTTTATTGTCAAGTTTACCCTTATATGCTAATTGTTGATTGTAGTCACTTGTTGAATTACTGCTTTGTCTGCTACATGCCTAATTGTTAATTGATGCTCATAAATTGTGCCTTGATTGTGGATTGTTATTACCTTGCTATTTTACTTCGTGAGCTATCGTGTAGCTTTTTCATTAATTGTGACTTCTTTGTGCAGACTCGTTCTTCCTTTTGATTTTGTGGTACACCATAGTTGGTTGTAAATTGGTTGTTTAATTTGTATTGTTGGAGCGGGTTGCACACCGTAACGGAAATTATTTGATAATTTATATTGTTGGATCAGGTTGCACGCCGCAACGGAGTTTATTTTAAGTTTATATTGTTGGAGTGGGTTGCACGCCACAACAAAATTAAATGAAAATGAATATATTGGAGGATCGGGTTGCACGCCGCAACGGATATGCAAATATGAAATTATTGTGTGATTAAGGTTAATTCCGATTATGATTCTCATGATGCATTCCATGTTAGGACGGTTATTGTGGTTTCTTAAATCACTTCATTATATTTTGCACATAATTAATTAACCGTCAATATATTCAAAATGGAACACTATGGACTTCTTGGGTGAATCATGCATCATATGTGATATGATAAGTTGCTGAAAACTTAGCAGATTTAAATGAAAAGAATTTTCAAGCTGTTCTACTTGTGTGTCTTTCAAAAAAATAAAACTCATATCTTATTCGGAGATTTACTAATTTAAACGGTAATTATATTTTTACTCTAATTGATATCTAATTTACTCATTATCTTATTGTCGAGTAATTTACACAACAATTGTTATTTTATATTACTTTAATAAATCCCATATTTATCTCGTTAAGATTTGATTGAATGTCTTATTTGTATAAATACAATATTTTATCATATATCATATATTTCTAAACTAAATTCAACTGATATTCTATTTGTACAATCTATCCACTATTTTACCTTAGTTAAATCCTAAATTGGCTTAATAACTCATTTGACACTTTACTATGTTCAAGTTGGAATTGTGTTTAAATTATTTATCGTTTCATGGTAAGGACGAGAGTAAAAGAAATATGGGTGATGCCGTATCATTTTTATATTATAGTTGTACTCAGACTGTGATGTTGCTTAATTGCTTGATTGTTTGATCGATGCCATCCGTGTTATCATTGTTTTTCTTGTTGAATTGAATTGGAAATTCTTCTGTTATTGGCCTTATATTGATATTCTTTCCTTGTTAGCTTTATGTAATATATTGTACAGGTTTATATGTCTGGTAGGTATCTTGACCTGGCCTCGTCACTACTCTATAGAGGTTAGGCTTGATACTTACTGGGTACCGTTGTGTTGTACTCATGCTACGCTTCTGCACATCTTTTTGTGTAGATCGAGGTACCTCAGTGTTGTTGATAATCTTACTAATTGATCGGACATTGCTGCGGAGACTTAAGGTATACCCGATGTCGCGTTCGCATGCCTCAGAGTCACCTTCTGATATTTTCCTGCACTGTTGATTCTATTCTGGAACAGTTGTATTTAGAGATTTTCTAGTGAACTCTGTAGAGCTTGTGACCTGTACTACCGGATTTGGGATTGTAGGAAAATTTCTATTTCATATTTATTCCAGATATTTGGTTGATTTATTATCATTTCAACTGAATTGTTTAAAATGGCTAATACTATTCTAACGTTGTCTTGCCTAGCAAGTGAAATGTTAGGCGCCATCACGGTCCCGAAGGTGGAAATTTCGGGTCGTGACATATCTAAATAACTGAAAGTCTGTAAAAAATCAACTACCATTGGAAGAAATCAGCGGAGTCTATCTACTAGATCCAGAAAAAGTTTGGAATCTAGCCACGAGCTTTGTTACATGCACACTCAATGTCTGGCATATGACGCGGCAGGCCAAACAGACTATGTACCTGTTTACTCGAAAAACAGTACTGTTGAATTTGTTCGTGGTTTCTAGACAAGTGAATTTGTTTTATCCAAAAAGTAATGAAATAATTGATTAAATATGAAATACTTATCCTTAGAATGTAGATGAAACAACAGAGCTAATGAGTCCGGGAATAAGATTTCCGGATACAACAATGATAATATCAAATGCGAGAGAATCAAATTATATTAAAATGATGTATATAATGTAACATAAGTTTGCCAGAAAATTCCTATCTATTACAAAAATAACTGAGCTCTCTATTTATAGTTATGTCTAGGGAAGGAAGTCCTAGGATCATGCCCTTCTTTAATGTCAATTATGAGGGCCATTGATGAAGATGTAACGTTAGACATAAATGCCAAATTCCTTGTAATGGTCCATCATCCTTAATGCTGCAAAATATTCCATATTAAATGTTACCGGGCGCAAATCATTTAATACTTTTTTTATGATCGTTATTCCTTCTGGTGACAAGCTGAATAGCTATGTTCGGTGTCCATCTCCATCTTGTATTCCATGTGTCCTTCCTTTAAGCGACCACGTGTCATGTCATATTTTTCCCTATACAAATAGTCCCACTGCTTTCCGGTGACATAACTTTGTGTTACCGGAAAGTTGGTAGAAATACTCTTTTGGCGGAAATTACTATAATTCCTTTTGAAGGCCACTGACAGTTGATTAGACGCTTATCTCTCCGCATTTAATGCCCCGACCACGTGTCTTTCCATTATTTAGCACGCCTTTTGCCGATTATCGAGGTAATCATGTCCATGAATTTAGCCGCCAAGATTTTAGTTATACGCATCCTCCTCCTCTTATGTACTTCATAATTTCTCAAACTCCTAACTTGCATCTTTATTTCCCGACTTTTCTCTGATCTTCTTCGAACCAGAAATTTTCCTTTCTTCAATTCCAATGGCTTCCTCTTCAAATCGTGCTAGTTCTTCAAAGGGCAAGAACAAAACCGAGGATTTTGTTCCTCCAACAGTGGGTTTCATCATCCCAAGAAGGCTTAGTACTTCTAAGTATTTCTAAGAGAAATTTCCTACTGCTAACCCTCCTACTGCCGTAAAGGAGGACTACCGCTGTCATGCGTTGGACATCATTGCTCCTGATCTATCGGAGCGAGTGACCCTTCCCAGGGAAGGGTTTATATATTTTTTCACGTATCCCTTTACTTTGGGTGCATTTTCTTTGAGCGGAGAGTTGGATTCCGTGATTGCGAAGTTTTGCCTTCGCTACCAGGTGTGTTTGGCACAGGTAAGTCTTTCAGTCTGGAGGACGGTCACCTGCCTTCGGCGTTTGTGCCTAGAAACTAGAGAGGAGCTAACCCTATCTCATATGATGAATCTTTATTCCCCCAAAATCTTCCGCGGGGCAATGATAAACCTTTGCAAGCGTGGCCACCATGCTTTGCTGTCTAGCATGGATGACGACAACGACCGTGGGTGGATGGAACGGTTCGTTGCAGTTTTCACCAGTGACATTATTCCATCAACGGCCTCATCCTTTCCGGTTTCTTGGAACCGCTCTCGTAAGTTCTCTTTAATATCTCTTTTCTTACTAAATATTCTTCCATGCTTGTATGGATCTTTCAACCTTCGTTTGTTACAGCGACTCGATGGATTCCACCGGTGATGGAAGGCTTAGACCTGTGGGTTCAGAAGATCTTGGATATAACAATGCCCGAAACTCGTTTGTGGAAAGAAATGTCCATTAAGTACGGGTGGAAGGCCAAAAATTATGATAACTTTAATTTAACTCGCTTCCACTTTTTGTATATGAAGAACTTGATTGAACTCTTCTGACTTGCTCATGAAATTAGGTCTACCTGCGGGCTCAATTGATGTTCCCAAGGATGATGTTTTGGCTGACCCTGCTAATGCGGTGAGGCTGCTTCAGGAGGCACTTACTCGAACAGGCGTCTCTGGGTCTGCTTCGGGCGCAAAACTATCTTTATGGAGTCCCCGGCTAGAGAACAAGCAACCAAAAAAAACGACGTTCCTCTACGGAAGGGGAAAAGAATAAAAGGGTAAAGGTTAATGCCCCGAGTCTTCTCTGGTGGCAATGATGACTGGTCCTCCTTCCGGGCCGGTAATAGACACTATGATGATTGATGATGATGAAGAAGAAAATGATGAGGGAGCTTCTTTATACAGAAGGCGACAATCCCCATCATCTCAACAGGATGCTCAACCTGTTGAGACAGTCACACCAACCGAAGATGATGTCTCAGCATTTTAGAGAGAATTTAATTTGGTAGATAATGCCAACTCTCATTCTCGTGCCCCAATTGTTGTGCTCGGTACTGCATGGCAGAGTACCGGGTTCGTGTCGTCTTTGGTTGGTGAGCATCAAACAACTAGCATTGCATTTGATGCAGCTGCTTCACACTCTTCAACTCAATCAGCTTCATCTCCACCTTCACCATCACCAGCAACTGCCACATCATTTCCATCTTCATCCACTCTTCAAACAGCGGTTACTACATCATCTCCATCGGCCGCACCTGACCGTGAAGAAGGTAATCCTCCTCCCCAGTCCCCATTTCATGGGAATTTGGGGCAAATTTATGTTGCCCCTTTCTGAAGATCCACAAAGGAGGAGAAGTGTTACCCTTTCGGTCTCCACCGGGTGCAACTTTCTTTCAAGGCCAGTGGAGTTTGCTAACTATCTGAAGCCTTTGGCTTCAGAAAAAGACTGGGAGAAGATTCAGACACTCTCGAGAGAGTGTTTGTTGAACAATGCTATGCATAACGCCGCAACGGTACGTTCATTTATTTTTTTGTTATTTCTTCTACTTTTGAACAAACGTATTCTAAGTTTTACCTCTTCCTATTTTGTAGGCCAACTTTCTTGCTTTTGAGGGCCTCCAAAGGCTGATTCGTGAGAAGGAAGAACTTACTTTTGAATGGGATCAGCTTTTGGCGGAACGGGACCAGATTGTTCTCCGCTTCTCGGAACTGGAAACCAAGGCTACCGAGGACGTAGTTTTGGAGGCCCGTTTGCAGTAGAGCGAGCAAGAAATGGTGGCCCTTAGCCAAGAAATTGGGCCGCTGAGGGTTACATTTGATAAATCCAAGGCTAAATGGGCAGAAGTCCAGAATGTCATTCTTGCTGCAAACGATCATGAGGCTGCCTCCGCTGAAAGAGTGATTAACTTAGAGGCAGCCTTAAACTCCAAAAGTGAAGAGCTTGCGGCTGTGGTAGGGAAACATGCCCAGTTGGAGGAGAAGTACATGAAAACTATCGAGCATAATAGGCTCTATAGTTCAACTGTCCGTGATCTCGATGTCAGTCTCAAATCTGCTAGGTTGGCCAGGGAAAACCTCTCCGCAAAAATTTCTCAACTTAAAGAAGAACTCAAGCGCCGAGCGACTTCCCTCATTGTTGAAAAAACTTATTCCATGTATAGCATGAGGAGAAAAACCTTGGAATAGGACAAGACTGGTGTCATTTACATTGATGCCAAAATTGCTAAGGCCCGAGAGCTTGATTTGGCTACAAAGAATGGACTCCCGGTGCAGTCTGACACTCCAGGTTCTTCTGATTCCGGTTTTGAGTTTTCGAAAACTGAAGAAGGATCGGAAGGTGATGATGTCGAAGACCAAGCTGGGGAAAATGTTGAACCATTGGTGGAACCAACTCGTGGGGATGCAGATACTTCTCTTCCTCCTAATTCTAGAGACTCTACAGTTTAGCTTTTTCTTTCTTTTTCTATTTTATACCTTTATCACTCTGACGCGCCCTTGTCGATAAAAATATATTTTTTGCTCAAGTATTGTTTGAGTCTTATTTTCATTTAGAATATTCATGTAAGTCTTTAACTTTCGTACTTGCTTAAGTATTCTGTGCATGTTGTTCTGTTCGCGCTTTATTATGTGTAATCTCGGATGCTTTTTTTTTCGAAGCATTTTGGTTCCGAGAATTATCCCTTTTACATGAGGATTTCAATAAATATTTGTGCAAGTTTGCTTTTTGTGTCTTTTTCGTATACAGCTTCGGGTGTATTTTTCCCCGATGGCATTATGGATTCCGGACATTGATTATTTTGGAACCAACCCTTTAACGTGAGGGTTTCAATAAGTATTTGCGAAAGTTTTCTTTTTGCATCTTTTTCATATGCAACATCAGGTGTATTTTTCCCCGATGGCATTATGGATTTCGGGCATTGATTTTTCTGAAACCAACCCTTTAACGTGAGGGTTTTTATAAGAGAGGGCTCTCTTATGTTTATGGTGCTCTTGAAGAGAACATCTCATATTCATTACGGCACAAATATTTGAAGTACTTGTTTAACTTTCAAATGTTAAAATTAATCATCGTTCAAACAAGATACAAGATAAAAACAAAAGGATTTCATTTCATTTAATTCCTTATATTTTCAAAAGTACATAAGCATTTTGCTATGCAAAAAAAGAATTGCCATGACTTGTGGCTATAAAGAAATTGCCATGACTTGTGGCTTATCTGGTACAACTTGTTTCTACTGGGCTGGCAGCGCTGTCCCAGGTCTCGATGATGTATTCTGTTCCGAATTTTTGTTCCCGGTTGACGTGGCATTCAGTGTTTCCTGGAATTCAGTGTTTCCGTATCCTCATATCATTACCCCCAATGTTCGAATGCGAAGAATGCAAATTGGAACACTAGAAGTCTTGTGTCTTCGAAGATCCCACCAATGAATTGCTAGGTAATCCTTCACTCGGTAACATATCTTGTTTCCCATTAAAAACCCATGCTATCGAGCGAAAGAATACCTAACAGTCCTCTAGTGGTTTGTGCTCGGGAACGATCGAGTAACCTTGTTTAGTAGCAAACTTAACTTCCTGGTGGGAATTTGCTATCGAAGCAAAGATTATCTAATCACCCTCGAGTGGAACTTTGTTTGTTGGCCTTGTTATCAAAAGTCTTACCATTGGTGTCTTTGTAGTATGCTTTCCATCGCTGCCTCATTAAAAACCTTGACAGAAAAACCCAATTGGGACAAAAACTGAATGAAGGGAAAAATAGTGCAACACATACTTTCCGTTTGACTGTTGTTCGTTAGTAGTAATATCTTTTGAGCTGAGCCACGTTCCAGTTACTGGGCAACTTATCTGCATTTTGGTTTTCCAACTCGTATGATCCTTTCCCAGTGATAGCTGAAACCCGATAAGGTCCTTCCAATGTTGGGCCTAACTTGCCCACATTGAGTTCCCGATTATTTTGAGTTACCTTCCTCAAGACCAAGTCACCTACTTTGAAATATCGGAGGTTGGCTCTTTGATTATAATAACGCTCCATTCTCTGCTTTTGGGCCTCTATTTTGACAAGCGCCAAGTCCCTGCATTCCCCGAGCAGCTCCAAGTTGATTAGCATTTCTTCGTTGTTCGATCCTTTGCTTTCCTCGAAATACCTTAAGGTTGGTTCCTCCACTTCCATCGGTATCAAAGATTCTGCATCGTATACAAGGGAAAAAAGGGTCTCTCCCATGCTTGACTTGGCTGTTGTTCGGTAGGCCCATAGAGCCCCAAGTAATTCTTCGGGCTAGTTGCCTTTTGCTGCTTCCAACCTTTTCTTGAGGTTTTGAATAATCACTTTGTTTGTTGACTCCACTTGACCATTTGCGCTCGGATGATAAGGTGAAGAGGTAATCCTCTTTATCTTCAAGTCTTCAAGGAACTTTGCAACTTTTGTGCCGATAAACTGCGGCCCATTGTCGCATACAATCTCTTTTGGTATTCCAAACCTACAAATTATATTTTTCCATGGGAAGTCGACCACTTCGCATTCTCCGATCTTCTGATAAGGACCTGCTTCCACCCATTTAGAAAAATAGTAAGTCAAAATTAAAATAAACCTTACCTTTCCAGGAGCTGGCGGCAGTGGTCCGACGATGTCCATCTCCCATTTCATGAATGGCCACGGAGACAGAACAAAATGTAGGGGTTCTACCGGCTGATGTACTAGTGGTGCGTATCATTGGCACTTATCACATTTTCGTACGAACTGTTTTGCGTCTTGTTCCATACGGGGCCAGTAATATCCTGCCCGAACTAATTTCAGCACCAAAGAACTTGCACCCGAGTGGTTGCTGCATATCCTTTCATGGACTTCTCTCATGAGATAGTTAGCTTCTGATGCTCCTAAGCACCAGGCCAACGAGCCTTCAAAGGATTTTCTGTACAATTGGCCTTTCTTTAAACTATAACGTGCAGCTTTGGCGCGTAACGCTCTTGATTCTTTGGGGTCTTCGGGCAACTTTCTATGCTTGAGATAATCGATTATTTCGTTTTTCTAGTCCCAGACCAAACTATTCGAATTCACCTTATAGTAACCATCTGTGTCCAAGGCTGAGTTCATCAGTTGTACTACCGTCCCTGATTCCGATCCTTGGATTTCTGTTGATGAGCCCAAATTTGCCAATGCATCTGCCTCCGCGTTATCTTCCCTCGGGATGTGAGTTATTGACCAATCGCAGAATCATGACAGTAGCGCCTGAACCTTTACCACGTATTGTTGTATACGTTCCTCTTTGGTGTCAAAAATAAAATAGACCTGATTTACCACCCACTGCAAATCACATTTGATTTCGATGACTTCGGAGTCAAGTCCCAGGGCTAATTCTAGCCTTGCAATCAAGGCTTCGTACTCTACTTCATTGTTAGTTAAAGGAATCGTTCTAATGGCTTGCTTTAAGGTTTTTCCCGAAGACGTGATTAAAACTATCCTAAGCCCGGTCCCTTTTACGTTTGAAGCTCCGTCCGTAAATAAGGCCCAAACTCCCGATATCGATTCTGACACCATTATTGCCTCCTTAGCTGCTAGAGGTAATAGTCCAGTAATGAAGTCGATCACGAAGTCAGCCAAGACTTGCAACTTAATTGCAGTCCTCAGTTTAAACTCTATATTGAATTCGCTCATTTCGATGACCTATTTGGCCAATCTACCCAGATCTCGGGTTTATGGAGGATATTCCTCAAAGGGAAAGTAGTTACTACAGCTATCGGTGGCATTTAAAGTAGGGTCTCAGCTTCCGAGCGACGACTACGAGAGCTAAGGCCAGCTTTTCCAGATGTGGGTAGCTAGTTTCTGCTACCGTTAAAATTTTACTAACGTAATAAATGGGAGATTGCGTATCCTCGTCCTCTCGTACTAAAACTGCATTCACCGCAACTTCTGAAACCGCAAGGTAGAGTAGCAATGGTTTACCTTCCTTTGGTTTTGAGAGCAACAGAGGGCTTGACAAATATTTCTTCAACTCCCTCAAGACTTGATAACACTCCGGTGTCCACTCAAAATTATTTTTCTTTTTGAGTAGTGCGAAGAAGCGATGACATTTTTCCGATGAACGGGAAATGAACCTGCTCAAAGCTGCCAATCTCCCCATGAGCCTTTAAACTTCTTTTACGTTAGACAATTGATCTGGGATGTCCTCTATGGCCTTGATTTTGTCAGGCTTTACCTCAATTCCCCTTTTGTGATACTAGGAATCCTGGGAACTTATCCGAACTGACCCTAAACGCACACATCTCGGGGTTAAGTTTCATATTATGCTCTTTTAGGATGTCGAATGTTTCTTGCAAATATTTCAAGTGGTCACCTGCATTCAAAGACTTAACGAGAATATTGTCTATGCATACTTCCATAGTCTTTCCTAGGTGTTTTTCAAACATCTTATTCACGAGCCGTTGATAAGTAGTTCCGGCATATTTTAGCCCGAAGGGCATCACATTGTAACAATATATACCAAAACTCGTTATAAATGAAGTCTTTTCCTGATCTTCTGGGTTCATCTTGATTTGATTGTTCCCAGAATAAGCATCGAGGAAACTCATTAACTCATGGCCGGCCGTAGCATCAATCATCTGATCGATATTTGGCAATGGGAATGAGTCTTTCGGGCACGCCTTATTAAGATCCTTATAATCTACGCACATGCAAAAATTATTATTTTTCCTAGGTACTACTACTACATTGGGTATCCAGTCTGGATATCTTACCTCTCGGATTGAACCGATCTTAAGTAAATGAGTCACCTCTTATTTGATGAATTTATTTCTTGCTTCAGCAATAGGGTGCTTCTTTTGTCTTACTGGAGGTATGTTGTGATCCAAGCTTAACTTGTGTACGGTTATCTTCATTGGGATGCCTGTTATATCTTCGTGAGACCATGCAAAACAATCGCCGTTAATTTTAAGGAATTCAATAAAAGCAGACATGTGTTGTGGGTGCAATCATGTTCCCAAATGGAATTTCCTTTCTAGGAATGCTTCGAACAATGCAACCAGCTCCAGTTCTTCTGTCGTGGACTTCATCGCGTCCGTCTCTTTCTGTATTTGAAAATACCTTGGTACCTGATATTGTTCCGACTCTTCTGTCCCCAAATTATCTTCCTCTGGCTCGGGGGCAGGTGCCGGTTCTGGTAATTGCTATACCACATGTTCCTTTCTTTTGCTATTAGAAACCAAAATTGCATTCATCTCCTTTGCTGCCGGTATATCACCCCTTATCTGTTTGATCCCCTCGGGTGGCGAAAACATTAACAGTTGGTGATATGTTGAATGCACAGCTTTGATCTCATGCTGCCATGGTCTTCCCAAGTTGATATTATATCCCATGTCTCCATCTACCACTTCGAACAGAGTTGTCTTCATTACTCCCTTAGCGTTCGTGAGCAGCAAAATTTCTCCCCGAGTTATCACGCTTGCGATGTTAAATCCAACGATGAGTTTCGTTGCCAGGATAATGTTTCCAGTGATTTTGGCTTGCTCCAGTACTCTCCATTGTATGATATTAGCAGAACTTCCTGGATCCACTAAAACACATTTAATTTTAAAATCCAACACATTTAAAAAAATTACCAGTGCGTCATTGTGCGGCAGCAGTAATCTGTCTGCATCTTCATCCGTGAATGCGATATTGTCTTCTCGGAGCCTTTTACTATGAGTTATCGATACTTTTGTCTTCTTTGCTGCCGAAAAGGTGACCATGTTAATTTCATTCCCTCTGAAGATCATGTTGATCGTTTGGCGTGAAGGTTCTTCTTCTGCTTTTGAGGTTTCAACGTCGCCTATGCTCTGACCATAATTGTGTTTAGCTAGGTCGCTCAAGAATACTCTGAGCTGACCATTCTTTAACAATGTTGCCACTTATTCCCGGAGGTGTCGGCAGTCCCCAGTCCAGTGGCCGTTAGTGCCATGGTATTCACACCATAAATTGGGATCCCTCTAACTAGGATCAGATTTTATAGGTCTTGGGAATCATGCCTCTTTGATATTCTTCATGGCCGACACCAACTCTACTATACTAATATTGAAGTTATCTCTGATAACTTTGGGTAACAAGAATCTCGCGACCCCCGAATTTATTTATCCTGCATCGATCTATTGTTCCGGCCACGATCTGTCCTTCTATCAACGGTGAACTTGTCTGCTGTCCGAAAACTACTACCGCGGCCTTTTGTCCGCTCGTAGGCCAAAAACCGACCCCTCGAAGTTCGTCTATCCGTGTTAATATCATCTTTTAGTTTTTCTCTGTTCTTCTCCCGTCCTTTGGTCGACGATGGGAAGCCAACCTGATCATTTTTTATCCTTATTTTTGACTCGTACCGGTTGTGGACATCTGCTCAAGTCGTCGTTTGGAAATCGAGAAGACTTTCCTTCAACTTTCGAGAAGCGTCCAAACTTTTCAGATTTAAACCTTTGGTGAATGCTTCAGCTTCCCATTCATCCGGGACCACCGGTAGTAACATCCTTTCCTTATGGAACCAGGTGACGTACTCTCGTAATTACTCGGACTCTCCCTGCGCGATCCTAAATATGTTGGCCTTTCGGGCCTGCACCTTTCTGGCACTGGCATGAGCCTTGATGAAAGAATCCGCGAGCACCTAAAAGGAATCTATGGAATGCTCAGGCAATAGTGAATACCACGTTAAATCTCCCCTCGTGAGAGTCTCACCAAATTTATTTAGCAACACAGACTCAGTTTCGTAAGGAGCCAAATCATTTCCTTCCACTACTGTTGTATAAGTGGTAATGTGCTCATGCGGATCTGAAGTTCCATCATACTTCGGCATTTCAGGTATTTTGAACCGCTTTGGGATTAGTTCTGGGGCCGCACTCGGCTTGTACGGTAACTGAATATACTTCTTCGAGTTTGGGCCCTTCAATACTGGTGGTGCACCCGGGATTTGATCCATGCAAGCGTTTACTTCCTTCAAGAACCACAAACGTTCCTCCTTGAACAGATCGTTATCGTTGTTGAGGCCGGATCTACTCCCCCCGCCCCATCGGAGCCAACTTCACCCCTGGAAGTGTTGTTGTCGACTCTCCGCATCGTTTGGTTTGCGGGAACCTCAGGAGGAATTGGATCTCGCATGTTCGCATTATTTGAAGTACCTGATAGCACTTGCTTTAGTTCCGTCAAAACCTGATCCTGCCGTGTGAGATGACCTAGAATGATTGCATGTTGCTCTTGCAACACCCTCACTGCACCCGCTACACGCTCATTATCAGCATCATCAGGAGTCCTCTCCCGAACCTGTCGAGGGTATCGCCCGGCATGCGTCGGTGTGGCGTCGTTCTCCTCATTGTGAGTTTCACTGATTGTATCCTCGAAATGAGGTTGCTCCCCTTGAATTTCAGGGTTGCACGCGCCGTTAATAGTGTTATCTACCATTTCTTTTGTGATATTTGCTAAGACAAAAATAATCAAACTTGTTAGTAAAAAATGCAAGGATCAATTTAATTGCACGACTGTCTAGGCCCTAGGTGGGCACCAAACTATTTACCTAAAAGACGGTACAGTTAAATTTGTTTGTGGTTTCTTGACAAGTGAATTAGTTTGATCCAAAAAGTAATGAAATAACTAATAAAATATGAAGTACTTAGCCTTAGAATGTAGATGAAACAGCAGAGCTAATGAGTCCGGGAACAAGGTTTTCGGGCACAACAATGATAAGATGAAAAGCGAGAGAATCAAATTATTTTAAAATGCTGTATAGATATGACATAAGTTAGCCAGAAATTCCTGTCCATTATAATGATAACTGATCTCTCTATTTATAGCTATGTCTAGGGAAGGACGTCCTAGGATCATGCCCTTCTTTAATGTCAATTATGAGGGCCATTGATGAAGATGTAACGTTAGACGTAAATTTCAAATTTCTTGTAGCGGGCCATCATCCTTAATGCTGCAAAATATTCCATATTAAATGTTACCTGACACAAAGAATTTAATACTCCTTTTATAATTGTTATTCCTTCCGGTGACAAGCTGAATAGCTATGTTCGATGGTCATCTCCATCTTGTGTACCACGTGTCCATCCTTTAAGCGGCCACGTGTCATGTCGTATTGTTCTCTATACAGTACCTCCAAAGATACCCAGTAAGTCTTGCTTAGCATCCCCTAAGCAGAGGACAAGATTTCTCTCTACTAGACAATTATAATAAAAGTAATAGGCATAACTTAAATAATTAAGTAAACTAAAGCTGAAGTCTGAAAGCTGAACTGATTCATGAAATTTGAGTTAAGTTATTATAGTTGAACATAACTGAGTTTCCTTATTTTGAAAATTTTATCTAACAAGCAATGGTGCCTGCGAGTGTGAGGATGGATAGCCTAATCCCTGGCCCTGTAGACTTTTACACTAAGGGAGAATCTGGTGGCACCTGCAAGTGTGAGGATGGTTGTCCCATTCCTTGGCCCTGGTAGCTTTTATAATTAGGGGAATTAATCATTTTTTCTCTTTCTAAATTTAAATCTGAACAAGGAATACCTGTGAGTGTGGGGTAGTTAGCCCTGGCAAGCATAACACTTACAATCGTTAGACCTTCACCGATAGGACAACTAGACTAACTCACGCGCATAGGCCCACGTGGATAGAGTGTCCACTAGACCAATTCATGCATACTAGACCCTCGTGGATGAAGTGTCCACTAGACCATTTTTTCTTTCTGTATGCGATCACATATATCAAATCAAAGTTGAATCAGAATAAATACAAACAATAGCATAACAACTATCAACCAAACAAGAGATTTACTTACTTTTGATATTTTGAACTAGCTGGGTTATCATGAAAGGAAATTCTATTTTCTGTAAGATAATCTGTATTATGAACTGATGATAAATTTCTAGCATTTAAGCAATCAAGAATTTTCAAAGAACCATATAAATATTTTCATATAAGAACACTCAAGCATTTTCTTAATTATCAATAATTTTTTTACTAAGTATTTTATTGTCAAGTACTTGACTTAGGGAAATTGTAAACTCAACTTAGCGTAATCGGCTGTCAAAAAATTCTAGTAACGAATTCGTGTAGAACAACTCTTTGAGAATCTACAATAAGGAGTTAAAACCATTAGCCCATTCATTAACTTTAACTAGATTTTTACCTATGAATTTTATCGTTCAAACCAATCAAACATCATAATACACTGCAAAGTTTCTAATCTTGATGGTAAAGGGCAAAGAAACTACCTTAGATGTTGCTCTTGGAACCCTAGGTCTTGGGTTCTTGATTTGAATTCTTGATAAAAGTCTAGGATCTTAGAAATTTTAGGTATTGAACAATGTTAACCTAAAGTTTCTAACTTGAATTCATGGTAGGAATCTTAAGAGGGATTTAGGTGGTCTCAACGGTCAAACCTAACAAACTTTCTAGGATTCCGTTAGTTCTAATTTTTTGGTCTTTCTCTACTATTCTTTGTTCTTTTGGATTAAGCAGCAAATTAAACAATAGAAAAAAATCAGAAATCTTGATGGGTTTGTTTTCTTCTGATTCTTGTTTTTTTGTTTTTTGGTGTTATCGATATATTTTCTAGATTAGTATAAAAAGTGGTAGAATGAAGTTGGAAAAATCAGAAAATAGTGAAAGAAAAAAGGTTATAGTCTTTTTCGAGTGTTAATGGAGTGTTTTTATTTGACAAATAATGGTTCTATGTGGTTTTGCCCATTTAGGAAAGAGATGATCCATGGAGATGGACGGGGTGAAAGGGAAGGTAAATAATGGTGGAGGGCAAGAGAGAGAAAGGAGAGGGATTATGATGGTAGGGAAAAGGAGAGAAAAAGGAGGAAGGTCAAAAGAATAAAAATTTAATTACATGGCATTTTTTATTGAGTGGGTCCTTTGCCACAGTGGACAGCCGTTAGGGTTTAGGGTATGTTTGTTTACTTTGTTAAAGGTAAGGACATATTTGGACCAACAACAACAACAACAAAAAACCCAGTATATTCCCACAAGTGGGGTCTGGGGAGGGTAGTACGTACGCAGACCTTACCCCTACCTAGTGAAGTTAGAGAGGTTGTTTCCACAAGTAGGGAAGTATTTGGACTGATAGTAGAATTAGGGACAAACACGGATAATTTTTAAATGTACAGGACAAATCTGGCCTTTTCCCTTTTTGAAAATCAAATTTTTGCTCATCTGACCCGAATTTGGCCCGGCACGCACACATCACATGGCACTTCGTGCCGGTATATTATTCTCGGAATAAATTGTTGCTCTGCTGCCCTTCAGCAAAATAGTCATAACTTCTTGTAGAAGTTTCGAAATGGCAAATGATTTGAAGTTTTGAAAACTAGATTCAAATAGCTTATATTTGATATATGGGTCATGGCTTAATTTGTTATATATTAGTAAATATGATTTGTTCGAAATTAGGTCATATGCGACTATGTTCTGTTTTTCTCTTAACAAAATTTAATTTGTTCCAAACTACTTGTCCCCTCTTCTAAACATCCCCACAACTTTCCGAATATAAGATCAAGGTATTATAGACCTTCATAACTTTCAGAACACTTGTATGTCTAACTTAGAGCCTGAACGAAGACGTAACAGAGAGCGAATTATTTTTTGCGGGGCATTATATTTACTATCAGCAATCTTTCGGCTCAATTTTGTCAACTTCTTTTTTTATAACAGAAATTAGCTTTTAATAAAGTAAAACCTAAACTTAGGGATCGTTTGTTTTGGAACAAGGATAAATTATAATCCAACATTAATATAGCATAAACAATATTCATTTTAGCTACTAAGATTTTGATATAAAATTTATATTAATTTTAGCTAATACTACTAACAAAACACGTGATTAATATTCCAATCCCGATAACCAAACGACCTTTGGTGTATTGATATAGGAGTGGTTAGAATTGGTGATACGAGACTAGGGGAACAAAAATTTAGTCCATTGACTACTTCTTCACCTAACAACTTAAGAAGTTATAGACAGTGGATGCCATGCTCAAAATCTTGACCTTGTCTTTGTCCTGCGCTCTTTTCTCTCAAAACATGGTTCTAAAGAACAAAGCTAAAATCACACTTGATTTTCAACCCTTTCTCAATAATTTCTACCTTTGTAGCTAAACAAATTATTAACGAAGGGAAAGTCATGTTCGTGTCTTCAAGCTTTAAATAGGATTATAATCATTGTACCAAAATAAATTACTAATTTATTACATATTTAATTTATATAAGCTGACATTGTAAATTCTTTTTTAGCTATCAATGTATTTAATCTGTTATAGCAGATTATTTATTTTATTTTATGGATTATTAGTTTCATTTAATGCAGATGATTACTTATTGTTATCCTTTATCTAATTGTATAGTGTAAAAATTCATTCAAATATCGGTATGATAAAATTCTTTTAACTATCGGTATATAAAAATTAAACTCATTAAATACACATCTTGATTATCCGAACTGCTTTCTGTTTAATCACTTTTAAACCGTTGATAGCATTTCATTAGATAATGAAACCATATATAGAAAACCACAACTAAAGTTTATTGCACAAAGAATTCTCTTATTTTCATTAACATAATGTTATGTCACAAATGTCAAAAGCTTCAAAAGTTTGGCCCACAGGAATAGAGACAAAACAGAGAAACTTATGAACTGAAAAATAAGATGCCCAAAAAAACGAAGAGGAGTTTGCCAAGAGATCAAACCAATGTCACTATCCAATTTTTAAATATCTGGGTAATGAAAAGTGAAATACGTTCACACATACGAATTTTTAATGAGCCAAAATCTAATCTAATTTTTAGGGACCTTATTGTTTGTTTGTATATTTATTTATTTAATTTTTCTTTTTTGGTTCCTTGCTCTTTTACCTAAATATAGCATTTTTAGTTGTGTCTATAATTGTTTCAACAATGATGTCGGGAATTAAGGCTACCTCCTTAATTTTTTAGGTATATTTTCAATAGTGGTTTTGATTTGTTAAACTGCATGAATCCTTGTTATTACAGCCTTTAAGAATTAGAAGTAATCCAGCTTAAGACTATTGTGGGAAAAATACAACCTCAACTTTCCAATAACTTTCGATGCCAGTAAACAATTAAATAATATAAACAGATCAAGCGTTCCAAACATAAATAAGAAAAGAAAAAAATAGAAAAGAAGGAAATAAGAGGTGGAGGCGGGGATTCATTCAACAAGTTGTTAATAGTAGAGAAAGCTAAATTTCACATTTCAAGGAATTAACATATGTCAAATTAAAGAGAAGAATTGCACAATTCCCAGGACCCCATCATATACAATTCTCCATACCCTCATATATCTCATCTCATGATGTAACAAATCATGCATCCAAAGTGAGATTTTCCATCTCACTCCATATTCCACTCACTACCTATTGTTATCTCACAAGACCTAATAGAAAAAAGAAAAAGAAAAAACTCCACTTTCCAAATTGAGAAAAAGAGAAAAAATTATAAAGAAAAAAAGGAAAGAAAATTAATTATCTAAAAATGACCCACCCCCACCCCCCCAAAAAAAACAATTATGTAGAACTTGCTAGCCTCATACACTTCTAGCTAACATTTCTTGAAATCTCCTATAAGATTCAACTTTCTCCAACCTGAACCTTTCATGACAATTAGCAATGAACATATCAGCAAGCTTATCAATATCATTCCCATTCTTTGTATTATTTTCATTATTTTCTTCACAAGCCTTCTCTTCAAGCCATTGAAGATACCCAGAGAGCTCTGATTCATCACAAGCAGTAGAAATAATAGAATTCCACGTAGAGTCATAATAAACATGGCCAGTGGCACAATCCTCAAGTGCAGTTGGAACTGGCACTGGCATTACATGAGAAGAACACCAATTGTAGTGAAGCCTAAATGAGCCAAGAAAAAGTTTGGTGTTCTTGTACTTCTTGTTCTTCTTCATCATGGGAAATTCAAGAAGATGGACTAATTGTACATTCTTGACAAGTTGAAACAAGATAGATTTGGCCTTGGCTAGCGCGCGAAAAATGCGGTATAAATGGGAGAAAATGAAGGATTGTACTAGGGTTTTGAACTTCATGGAGTTTAAGGTTGAAGATGATGGAGTTGTAGTAGAAGATGAAGAAGGGAGAGTTTTTGGATGAGAGGGGCCGGCCATTCTTTTTTCTTCTCTTTACTTTGGATGTGTGGGGTGTGAGTTAATGTGTCTTGTTCTAATGGATTTATAAAGGATCTTGATTACCAATTTGCCACTGGTAAGTAGGTAATTTATAGAAAGTGCCAACCACTTTGTAGAATTTCAAAACTTGCTTTTTTGTGGGTCTTTTTTGAGTTTGTAAAAAATATTTAAACAGTCAATAATTAATCCTAAGGTTATTATAAGCAATTTTATGGTAAAAATTAATTGATAACCTGGTTAATAAAATGATTAACTTGCTATTATAGGTTAAACTAAAATGATAGTGTAATAGAATTTTTGCCGTGTATATAACTTAAAAGAATCGTGAACTTATTAAAATAATGTAAAAGAATCACATAACTCAAAAAATAATGCCATAACAAGTAAGATTAGTAACCTTGAAAATATGACAAGTTGCTTACTAAAATATGTTATAAGTAGCTTATAATATAGTGATAGTGTAAAAATTTAGTTCCATCGTGTATGTAAGTTAATTTTTTTTTCCTTCAAGACCTTTTCTTCCTCTAGTATATTTTGGGGTTTTAGACAAGAATTGTACCGTCATGTTTTGGTAGAGAAAAGCTAATCACAATACGGAAATTCCTATTGAATTTCTTCCAATTGAAGTAGGAACGGGCTTTATTCATTTAGAGCTTTAAATTCAGGAAGAAAGTATGCAAACAATGTACTCGAATATTGACAGAGGTTCTTTTGACTAAAGTATCTTGAAGGAATGGCCATGAAATTGATAGCACAGGATATGTGGTTGGATAAACAAAGACTTAGTATTTGAAATCTGTAATTAAAATGATTATAAGCTAGCTAGTTAGCATGTAATTATAAATATAATAAACATATCTAAACCATTCATGAAATTGATAGCACATGATATGTGGCTGAAAAACAAAAACTTAATATTTGAAATCAGTAATTAAGATTAAACTAGCTAATGCCTATATTGTACAGTAGACTCACCAATCATGTCCTATATATAAAGCATTTCTGATTGTTTTTGGTGCCCGCTATAAATTTTGAAGTCATTTGAATGTAAATTAAAGAAGATGAAGAAAGGGGTCATTTGGGTAAAAAGTGGTCCATGACAGGTCGCTGCTGCTTGGTCTTCTAAACAAAGACACAGAAAAAGCAACCTGTGACTTGTTTACTAATGTTCTTCCACCCAAATGACCCAAAAAAACTGAAACAAAAAAAAAAACAAATAAAAGAAAAAGAAACAAGAAGAAAAGGAAAAAAAAGGTTAAATACCTATATACTGACATTGTAAAACCTTTTTTACACAAACTCATCTAAAAGAAATTACAAACAATAGTTCAAAATAGGTAAATTTAGTAACCTCAAAGATACAACAAGCTATTTATTGCAATGCAGAAGACACATATCCTATTATCATTGGTTTGATGTAAATCTGTGTGAGAGTAAGTATTTACCTTAATTTAAATAAGTTAAAAAAACTATTATAAATATATCTATCTATCTATATTATATTAGCACGAAAAATAGATATTATCTATCTATCTATCTATAAAAGCACGAAGGCCTTTAGCAAAATATCGTTCGCCTTTTTTTACCCTTTAAAAATAGATTTTACATTGAATAAAATTGTAATTAAATTATCTTCCTAATATTTAGAACTTGAAAATTTAAAATTTTGATTATTAAATATTTCCTTATTTGAAGTATATACCTAAAATTTATGACTTAAAGGAAATTAATATTTACCTTTAATAAATCATTAAAAAGGTCATATATTTGGAAGGCCAGTACACAATTTTACGTCCATTTGAAGTAGTCAACAACTAGAGTAATTTTATTGAAGAACAATTCTACTAACATTTAGCATTTTCAACAAATTACATTAATTTATTCTCATTAAGTTGTAAGCCGATGTAAGAATAAAATTAAAACTATTAAATATATAGGAAAATAATATTTCACTCTTTTAATCTTGTCTTCTTTTATCTATCCATAAACTATTATAATAGCACGAAACTCCAACAGGAAGTTGACCGATTATTTTATCATTTAAAAATATATATCATATTGGACAACAAAATCATTTCATTTGTATTTTCTACGAGTAGTATTAAGAACGCCGAAGTTAACTAAAATTTTGACTATTATATCTTTCCTTATTTGAAAGTATAGGAACTCATAACATTTATGAATAATTTAATCCCAGTAAGATTTTACTTATATTAGTTAAATAAGTAAATTTTTGTGAGAATTTATTTTAGGAATTATTACTTTATCAAAAACAATAATAATCCATATGACATTAGAAATCTTTCACTTCAATATGCAAAGAGACTCTTAAATGTTTTTTTTATATATTCAAATGCGAATAATGGCAAGAGAAAGAGACGAAAACTCTAAAATCAAAGTGTACAGAAATCTAACTCAAGAGCTCAAGATATTGTCGGATTGCTAAAATTTTGAAGATCTAAGACTCGGGTTAGCTTTAAAATTGTAAGTTTGATATCGTGTTAACTTTTCAATATTTTTATTGGATTGGGAGCTTTGGCTAATATTTTTGTAGAGGATTTTAAAAGAGATTTTATATATATATATATATATATATATATAACATGCTAAGTAATTGAAACAGGTAGACAAAGAAATTGATCTAAAATGACCTGATATTTTAACAGTTTGAATACATTCTCTCTGCCTCAAAGTATCTTATTATACGTATGAATTAGTCAATATGATCATGTTTAAGTGAAGTACATGTTATTTTTAAAAACGAAATTGAAATACAGAGACACTATACAATAAAAATTATTATAGTTTAAAAATAATTAAAAAGTACACTAAATTAGTTTGATCAAAATAATAGGTTTTTTATTTCAAGATCACAAAGAGGAGGCAATTAATGTGTAAATTAAAAAATTTAGTAGTTGCCTTATTTACTCTTTTTGGATTAATCATGGAAAAATATATTCTTTTATCTGGCATTAACTAGGAATTACGTATCTCAATTATAAGCTATGGTGTTAGCCACTATGCCAGAGCATATTTGTTATTTAGGTTGCTAGCTAATGTGAAAAATATTAATAGCTATTGTCAACTCAAGTAATTCCTTTTTAAGAAAATATTTTATCAAAAATATTATTGTGAAGTTTCGTTGTTCTAGTATCGATAAATCTATATGGGTGATAGCTATAGCATGTAATTGAAAATAAATATCAAGCTAGAAAAATGCGTGACTAATATTATCCATTATAATTGAGCTAAAGGAAGTAAAAATGTTATTCAACATAATCTCTTTATCCTGATAATAATCATATATGCTTATAGGGGATGGTACGAGAACCTAAAACTATTCCTAATAAAATTTCGAATAAAAAAGTATATGAGGACTTTTATAAAGCAGATATCTTCCTTCCTTTATTCAAGAATTTACTTAAAAAAAATTATTTGATAAATCATATAATGAAAACATCTACTATATAATTTTAAAAAATTATATTCATTTGTGCGAGGTACACGCGCAACGCGCGTACTCTATGACTTGTTAAAATAAAAGAGGTACGCTTAATATTGTAAACCATAAGGAAAACTAATTCATATTATAATGCAAATCGAGGGGAGGTCCAAAATTATCCGTAATATCTAAGTTCAATGCAAATCCAAAAAAGAAAGAAACAAAACATAGCCCAAGTCTCGCGGGGGTTGGGAATCAAAGAGTGAGCAACTCGAAGAGCTAAACAAGGCTGAATCTTCGCCGATATTTATATAAAATGGTAAAATCTATGGTTTTATTAATGTAATAATACTATCCAAACAGCTAATGTTGTGATCAGATTTCAGCTAAAATCAAGCACTTTTGCCCCTTCTAATTTTTCTGCATAAATAAAACAAACAAACAAGTGTAAAATGACACGAGATCTTGGAAACCCTTGACCTTAATTTCTTCACTTTTTATTCTCATAAATATAGTAAAGGATAATTAAATACTTTTGGCCAAAAATGTAAGAGAAAACTTATGGATTAAAGGTGTTATCTTTTTCTTATTTATTATTCTTTGCTCACTCATTGAAACAATCAATAATGCCCGTTGATTAGTACTGAAAGTATGTCTGAGTTGCATGGCTTACTCTTCATTTTAAATTTTAAAACAATAGCCGAAAGCAGTATCATGTAATCTATCAAAATCTTACCTAAACTTCCCAATTAATTGGTTTAGGATTTCACGATTAATTTATATTCTTTTTGTGTTCCTCTAGTAGAATTTTGAAAAATTATATATATACATATATGATCTTTTTTTATTCTCTATTTGACACAAATAAAATAGTTAAAGTATATATATAGCTAATGAAAACCAAGCTTTTTGTCATAATATAATTAAAATCATATCTTGTAGCATAGGTTATAAAAGTATAATGGGGGATGCTAAAATTATTTAATTTACCTAAGGTTTGATCTAAGAAAAAGGACAGCGAGATTTGTCGGGAACTTGGATCTGAGAAAACATAGATATAAGCACTGAAAAACATAATAATACCTAAAATTAATTAATAAACACATGCAGTAGTGTAATGTGTTGGTTACTGTGTATGAATTAGTAACAATTAGTGCATTTATTTTTCCACCAAAACGCCGTATAACTAAAACCAAGCTGACACATGTTTTTGCATTTATGACTTCAAGAACTAAAACCAACAAGATTCTTCCCTCGTGATCTAAACTTAGGCCCTTGCATTAATAGCGCTCCTCCTCCGTAGGAAAAGAATTATTTACGTCCAATATTTACATCAAATCGGTTGATATACTACGGTTAAATAATAAATCAAAGAAAATATATTTACTTATTTATTGTAAATATCAAGTATAATAAGTATTTTCCCTCCTTTCTCCCTCTCCGAGATTCCCATGCCCACAATATTTCTTTTTTCATTTTCGTTTGTCGAACATAAACATATCCAATATCTAGAGTTAAAGGTAGATGAGCTTTATTTTATGTACAAAAATGACGTGCTGCGATTTTGTCTACAGGTGATGTAGAAAATTTTTATTTTTTAAATATATTATTCGATATTCGGTATCATTACCCCGCTTAATTCAAATTTGTGTCACAGATGATCCATTTAAAGGGAAAACATTCTCTACCAGAAATTTTACCATTCTCATAGCTCAAGCTCGAGACATCTAGTTGAGGGTGAAGAAGGTTGTTTACCCTCAAAAACGGATAACAATTAAATTTGTAAGTGATTTTAAGGATACATGAATTAATTCAATACAAACGGTAAATTGCGCTAGATTAAACAGATAAAGGACGTGATAAATTATCAAACCGATCAAGAGGGGTGATCCCCGACTTAATAACAACCTTAATGAGATGCCTGCCCTCGATCCCGGACTCATAGTAACGAAGCACTGATGAACAAAAATAAGAACTTTGAATAACAGAGAAAATAAGAGTATATTTCTCCGATATGCATGTTAAAATATTCCCAATGAATAATCAGACCCCCCTTTATATAGTAGGGGAGTTTTACCCTAAGTACAATTTCATAAAAGGTAAAAATCTTTTATCTAACTAATCACTGGTTCTCTACCAATATGTGCCGAGATCTACGCCGTAATATCCGGCCGGTCGCGGATATCATAGATCACGGCCTATTATTGGTCGTGCTCGATTGTCTGGTAATGCTCTCCGGGGCTTTTGGGGTTCGAACCGGACCTGGGGGTCATGGCCCCGATACTTTCGAGGGCGGATGTTTTGTCCGGAACCCGGACCAAGGGGCTCCTTGACTCAATTTCGGTCCCTTACCTTTACGTTTCTTGCTCCGTTCACTTCATCGGAAATTGAGGCGTCCCACGGACTCAGTTTCACCCGTATACAGATAGTCCACTCGTTTCTTGGAGAGTGAGTTTACGGAAACGACACGAGCATCTCGATTCCTTCTTTAATACGCCGTGACAAAAACGATAAAGAATCTAAAACGTCCCGTCATTCGCGTCATAATGACCTCAAACGCATGTCGGCCATCGGCAGACCGTCCCTGGACACGAAACAACGCAAAGCCTCTATAAATACTCCCCTCCTTTGTTCATTTTTTTACCTTTGACCAAGCTTCCACCCTCGTACCTTCAAGATATTACTGCCTTTCTTCATACCCCATTATTTTTACCTTCGTTCTTCAAGAGTTTTCAGCAAATCACAACTTTTCATTTATCTTTTACCCAAACCAGCGCGTTTGATTTTCTAGCTTTTACCTTTCATCTCCCAATCTTCCTTCTCACTTCTCCTAAATTTTTTCTAGATAATAATGGCGAAGACTTCTAAGACTGTTCCCCAAAAATTTGCTACTTCTTCTCAAGGCCTTCTATCGAAGTCGAGGAGACTGCTCCCGATGTGGTTGACCGTGAGAGGCCCACTCCGGGCATGGCTACTAATGAATAGGCAGCCGAGCCTCCATTAAAAATGTTTGTCCCCGAGGGGTGTTCCGCCGCGGACGAGTTTAAGGTCGAAAAACCCTCATCGGTGCAAGGCCGATATGAGGCGGTATCTAGGTATATTTGCTACATCATCGAGGCCGTCCTTCCTGCGATTCGTAAGGACTGTGGCTGGGCGGATAAGGACATAGTAATCCCCGGGCCCGATGACGACATTACTACACATGTGGAGGGGTATCTGAGTGTTTACACTTACCCCTTCACACTGGGTCCGGTGGACCCGATTTTTCTGGACTTCTGTAGGAGGTATGAAGTGTGCCTTGGTCAGATCCACCCATAGCTATAGAGGATCCTAATCCTCCTCCGATTCTTTCTGAAAATAATTGACTCCTGTTTGTTCACCATCGAACATCTACTCTGCCTGTACAATCCCCGAATCTTTCGGGGGAAGGGGGGGAGGCTAATAAAGCTCGTACGCCGGGCCAGCAAAGCCCCATTTTCAAGCATAGACGAGGACCAGGATCGGTTCTGGCATGGATGCTTTGTCCGGGTGAGGACCACAGACTTGATCCCTACCGAGTACATGCTATTTCCCGAGAAGTGCTTTTATCTCCCTTTTTCTCATAGGTATTTGCTGTGGTGCATCCCTTGCTTGAGTCCCAAACAACATTTCTCAGTTCAAGGAGTGGATCGAGGACATTTGCTCTTTCTCACAGTAAGATCTCATTCTCGAATAAGTAATATCAGGCTCCCCTTTTAGCATCACATTCTCATTTCCTTTCTGCTCTTTTTTCAAGCTTGCCTAAGACCATTGAGCTTAGGCCTTCTGTAGGGGATGAGGACTTGTCCGTTGATCCCTCCGCCTCGGGACAGCCCGAGGCTGTTGCAGGAGAGAAGAAGAAAAGAAAGGCTCCAAGTTCCCCAGGATCGTAGAAGAAGAAACCAAGGAGAAGATTGGCCCGCAAGCCAAATGAGAGTTTTGGATCTCGAGCACCCGACTCAGACTTGCTTTATTGGCTCAGGGATGAGCCCGAAGAGAATGATATTCTCGTGGCCCGTAGACTGATCTCCCCCGAAGAGCGAGTGGTTGTTGAACGGGAGATTCATAAGACCGATCTTCCTCAGATTAGGGAAGCCGATGAGGATACCAGAGTTGAGACTTTCCGGGATGCCGGCCATGCCGCAAAAGAGACACCCGGTGTAATAGACATCTTAGGGTCACCTTCTTATACCCAGTCTATGCGCGAAGAGGCCCAAACGACAAAGGAGCAATCTAACGAAGGGGCTCATGGTGTGGACGATCCCCTCCAATACTTTTTTGAAGGTGTGGACTCAAACGCCTTGGAAGACTTCTCTGGGTTGGGTGATTTGGAGGTGCCGAGGAAAGACCCATCTTTGGAGGTCTGCGGGGATGAACTCGAGCCCAAAATTAATCAACCGGTTCCCCTCCCAGAGCATGGATCCTGGCCTAAAGCGGTCAATAATCATCATCGTCCCGGAGGCTGCCCGGGTTCTTTCCGCCCCCGTTTGAGTAGCTAGCTACCTCTGGTGCCTGGTAACTGAAGAAGACAGGTGAAAAATGAACGAGGTGGATACGCCGTGCTTGTTTAACAAAGCACAGTAGGCACTGAATCGGCTAAGGCGTCATTACACTCTTTCATCTTCGGATTTAGTTTTTCATATCTCTCATGCCTTTTCTTTTTTTCTTTATATTTGTACAAGCCTCGGTACTTCATCATGATAGTTTTCTCTAGTACCGATCTAAGGTTAAACAGCTTGAGGCTGAGGTCAAGGAGCTTGCTGAGAAGAGGGACATGTATAAGTTTCTCAGCGAGTATCGTGAAGAAGAAGCCAATAGTCTTCGGGCTGAGTTGGATGCATCTCAGAAGGAGCATGCCGACCTGGAGGAACAGGTAAAGATTTTTGAAGTTAGTGATGATGAGAAGCCCGCAGGTTTAATAGAAGGTTGGCAGGATCGACCAACTCCGGGCGGAGATGGATGAGGTCAAGGCCATGTCCGAAGGGTGGAAAGGAAAAATGGACCAATTGGTTTCGAAGAAGGAGACTATCGGTGGAGGTCCAAATCCGAGTGGTGAGAGAGAAGGCCGAAGCACGGGCTCAATGAATCAAAGCCCTTCCAGGCTCAACTGGTCTCGGCCGTTGCTGAACGGGATGCCCTCGGTAAGGAGCTGAAAATAGCAAAGTCTGCGTTGGAATTAACCAGGGCCGATGCTGTAGAGATGGTGGCCCAGTGCAGGGCTGATGTTGAGGCAGCCCAGGACCGCTTGAAAGTTACTGTCGAGAAGGTAAAGTGGATGTCCCGAAGGGAGGCTGTCGAGGAGGCTCATCCCCGGGGTTTCGACCTGTCGGCTGAGATCGAAGATGTGAAAGGGCTCGAGGCCGAGGTTAAGAAGCCGGCTAACCCCAAGGGTGAGGAAGACTTTGAGGGCTCCGGCAAACCCGAGGATGGAGAAGACCCTGACTGCTCCGGTGACGAGGCGGGTTATGGTGAACATTAGTCTTAGGTGCCTTAGGGATTTTTCTCTATTTTTGTATTTTGTTCATTTTGTTGAGGCCGTTATCGTTGGCCTTTATAAAAGACTTTTACTGCAATGTATATAAGGAATTTTCCCTTTGGCAATTTTTGAATTCGTTTCTTTTGGCTTCGCCTTTATGATTGTAAAGTTTTCAAAGGCCTTAGCATGGAATAAAACGTAGAAACAAGGTCTTGTTTAGAGGTTCGAACAAGACTCGTTCTCCATGTAAATTTTGTTTGAATCTTGTGGGGGCCTCGGTATGACCGGAAGCTTTCCCCGAAGTACTTATTTAGATGTTTTTAAATTATAGTTTTGCCAAGGGTAGCCTTTGAACCGGTTTAGAATTTTTGAAGGCCTTTATGTTTTGATTACGGGCTTTAGATGTCTCCGAGCCGTTTCTAGGGTGGCCTTAGCCTTTTGAGTTCAGGTACTGCCTAATAGGCTTTGTACCTTTGGGCTTCGATACCCGATCCATCTGAACTTGTCTTGGACGACAGTCCCCGAGTGAGGGTGATCTCTTGGATTCGAATAGAGGCGACCCTTGGGCTTGATATCCTTAAGGAAAAATGTAATAGTCTTAAGGGGCAAAATATGTGTCTGCAAGGTAGAAACTTTCTTTCATTACTGTGCGCAATATACAAGATTGTAAGTATGTACAAGTTTCATGTTATGTCTTAGGTGGTCTATGCGGGCACGATTCACTTTGACAGTTTGGCCCTTACAATAAATCCTATCCACCGAGCCCAGACTGTTCAAGCACAAAGTTTCCTTCCTTGCTGGAATTATTACCCGAGGGTGATGACCCCCAATATTCGAGGTCGATCATCGAGAGGGATCAGATACTATTGATGCGACCATCGATTCCAGTTCATAACCAGTCTTTGATTCTAAGTTAGCACGATACACTGTTTCCTCGTTAAAAACCTTGTCGGAAAACCCATTAGGGACAAAACCGGTCCAAGGGAAAAAGAGTTCCACACGTGCTTTCAGGCCTAACAGCTGCATCATTCTTTGGTTATTTCCTGCAAGTGTTAGTCCAATTTGCAATATATGTAAAGAAAAGAATGAATGGGGTCGTACCTCAGAAGTAGTATCATTTTAAGTGGGTTACGTTCCAGTTGTTTGGTAGTTGTTCACCATTCCCTGCTTCGAGTTTGTATGAACCTTTACCGGTAATCTCGATAATTCGATATGGACCTTCCCAATTTGGTCCCAGCTTCCCTTTGTTGGGGTTCCGGGGGTTTAGTGTCATCTTTCTTAACACCAAGTGCCCGATATTGAAGTGTCGGAGGTTGTCTCTCCGGTTGTAGTACCCTTCGATCCGTTGTTTTTGGGTGGCCAATCGGACGAGGGCGGCCTCGCGCCTCTCGTCCAATAGTTCTAGGCTCGTGCTCATGGCCTCACCATTTGACTCTTCGGTCACATATTGGAACTTGAAACTAGGTTTTCCTACCTCGACCGATATTAGCACTTCGACGTCGTAGACCAATGAGAATGGGGTGGCCCTAGTACTAGATTTTGAGGTCGTATGGTATGCCCACATGACTTTGGAAAGAATTTCCTTCCCTTTTCCTTCGGCGTCGGTCAGTCTCTTCTTAGGACTTTAGAATATGGTCTTGTTTGTAGACTTTTCCTGCTCGTTCCCACTAGGGTGATAGGGTGTCGATAGGATCCTTTTGATCTTATGATCCTAGAAAAGTTTCTCACCTTACTTCCGATGAAGTACTTCCCGTTGTCACATACGATCTCGGCCGGCATTCCGAACCGACATATTATGTGGTCCCAAATAAAATTAATAACTTCCTTCTCCCTGACTTTTTCAAATTCCTGAGCTTCAACCTATTTAGAAAAATAGTCAGTCATAAATAATATAAATTGATCCTTACCGGGTGCCCATGGCAGGGGGCCGATGATGTCCATTCCCCATTTCATGAATGGCCAAGGTGACAAGACCGAATGCAATAGCTCCCCGGGCTAGTGGATCATCGGTGCGTGTCTCTAATAGCCGTCGCATCTTTGTATGAACTCCTTAGCATCTTTATCCATATTGATCGAGTAATAGTCGGCTCTGATTATTTTACGAACTAACGATTTGGCCCCTGAGTGGTTTCCACAGGTACCTTCGTGAACTTCCCTTAGAACGTATTCGGTGTCTCCTGACCCCACACATATGGCTAGTGGGGCATCGAATGTTCTTCTAAATTTGGTGTTATCTTAGGATAGGCTGAACCTGGCCGCCTTCGTGCACAAAGCTCTTGATTCTTTAGGATCCGAGGGTAGCTTCCCGGTCTTCAAGTAATCTATATACCTGTTTTTCTAGTCCTAGGTTAAGATTGTCGAGTTTTTCTCGGCGTGGCATTCTTCCACTACCAATTTCATGAGTTGTACGACCATTCCCGAGTTGAACTCATCGTCATCAATGGACGACCCCAAGTTAAATAGAGCATCGACTTTGCTGTTTTGATCCTGGGGTATATGTTGTAGGGTCCATTCCTTGAATCGATGTAGCGTTATTTGTAGTTTATCCAGGTATCTTCGCATTCGTTCCTCTTTTACTTCGAACGTCTCATTGACTTGATTCACTACAATGAGGGAATCACATTTAACTTTGATCACTTTGGCCCCCAGGCTTTTAGCCAATTCGAGACCTGCAATCATGACCTCATACTCAGCCTCATTGTTAGTTAATTTTACAGTTCTATTAGATTGTCTAACTACGTTACCCGTGAGTGGCTTCAACACGATGCCAAGCCCGGACCCTTTTGCATTCGAGGCACTATTCGTAAAGAGGGTTCAGATCCCCAAGGAAGTCCCCGAGTTCAACAACAATTCCCTTTTGATTCGGGTACTAGGGCCGGCATGAAGTCGGCCACGAAGTCTGCCGAAATTTGGGATTTGATGGCGGTTCGGGGTCGATATTCGATATCGTACCTGCTAATTTCCATGACCCATTTGGCCAATCGTTCCGAGAGCTCAGGTTTATGCATTATGTTTCTTAACGGGTAAGTAGTAATGATACATATGGGATGGCATTGAAAATACGGCTTTAACATCCGGGAGGCGCTTAGCAAAGCGATCGCTAATTTCTCCAAGTGAGGATACCTAGTTTCAGCCTTGCCTAGAGTCCTGCTAACATAATATATAGGAAATTATGTACCTTTCTCTTCCTAGACTAGGACTCTACTTACCGCTATCTCGAATACCGCTAAGTACAGGTACAACTACTCATCTGCTTTCGGAGTATGAAGCAAAGGCGGGCTCGAAAGGTTCCCCTTGAGTTCTTCCAAAGCTTGTTGGCACTCTGGTGTATGAGAAGTTGTTCATCTTCTTTAATAACAAGAAGAACTAGTGGCTCTTATCGGAAGACCTTGAAATGAACTGGCCTAAGGCGTCTATGTGCCCATTTAGCCTTTGAACGACCTTGACATTGTTCACGACGATGATGTCTTATATGGCCTTGATCTTGTTGGAGTTGATCTCTATTCCCTAGTTGGACACCATAAATCCAAGAAACTTTTCGGATCCGACCCTGAATGTGCACTTCTCCGGGTTCAGCTTCATATTTTCTTTAGTATGTTGAAGGTTTCCTGCAAATATCCCAAATGGTCCTCTGCTCAGAGGGACTTTACTAACATATCATCATTGTAAACCTCCATCGATTTTCCTATTTATTCTTCGAACATCTGGTTTACTAGGCGTTGGTAAGTGGCACCAGTGTTCTTTAATCCGAACGACGTTATATTATAACAATAGGTGCCTTATTTAGTGATGAAGGAAATTTTTTCCTGATCGCACGGGTCCATCTGGATTTGGTTGTATCCAGAATAGGCGTCGAGAAAGTTGAGGATATCGTGGCCGGCCGTTGCATCGATCATGCGATCTCTGTTGGGCAGAGGAAAAGAGTCCTTGAGGCATGCCTTGTTCAGGTCTTTGTAGTCTACATATATTCTTACTTTATTTCTTTTTTCAGGATCACTACTATGTTTGCTAACCAGTCCGGGTACTTAAATTCCCGAATGAAACCTATTTTAAGGAGTTTAGATACCTCATCTTTGATGAATGCATGCTTTACTTCGGACTGAGGCCTCCTCTTCTGTTTAACCGGGTGAAACTTCGGATACAAGGTCAACTTTTGAGTAGTTATTTCTGGCTGGATCCCTATCATATCAAGATGGGACCAAGCAAAACAATCTGTGTTAGCTATAAGGAATTCAATGAGTTTTTTCCTAAGTTCGATACTTAACCGCGTGCCCAAGTATACCTTCCGATAAGGTAGGTGCTCGATCAATATGACTTGATTCAGCTCCTCGATCATTGACTTGGTAACATCAGAATCGTCAGGGGCTATGAAAGACCTGGGAACTCCGTAGTCGTCATCCTCGCCCGTCCCAAGTTTTTCTGGTTCGGTCAGGGCTGGTGTCAGTGATTTCTATGTGGTTTATTCCTTGGTGACCAAACTCGAGTTATTTGATATCGGGAGTGAGGATATCGGGACCACCTCATCGACCGCGAACATCTCTTTACGGACGATTGCTCCCCGTAAGCTATTTTAATTCCCCCTGGTGTGGGGAATTTCAACGCTTGGTGTAATGTCGAGGGTACTGCCCTTATGTTGTGAATTCACGGTCTCCCGAATAGAGCATTGTATCTCATATCTCCTTCGATCACATAGAAATTTATTTTCTGAATGGTTCCGACTGTGTTTACCGGCGGGGTTATCTCCCCTTTAGTGGTCTCACATGTCATGTTAAACCCGTTTAAAACTTGGATTGCAGGTGCAATTTTGTCTTGTAGATCCAGCTGTTCCACGACCCTCGATCTGATGATATTGGCCGAGCTACCTGGATCAATTAGCACACGCTTAACTAGAGATTTGTTTATGAGTACGAATATTACCTGTGCATCGTTCTGTGGTTGCATGATGCCTTCAACATCCTCATCATTAAAAGATACGGTTCCCTCCGGTACATAATCTCGAGTCCGCTTTTCTCTTGTAATGGACACCTTAGTGCGCTTTAACATCGTCCTTGACGTCTACCCCACCCATGATCATGTTGATGACGTGCTGAGGTTCCTATTGCTCGATCTGCTTGTTAGAGTCCCTATTCTCGAAGTAAGTTTCAGCTCGATCACTCAGAAACTCTCGAAGGTATCCGTTGTTGAATAATCCGGCTACTTCCTCTCTCAATTGTCAGCAATCTTCGGTTCTGTGGCCATGAGTACCATGATATTTACACATTAGGTTGGGGTTCCTTTGGGCAGGATCCGATTGCAATGGTCAAGGCCACTTAGTATCTTTGATGCGTCCAATGGCTGATTAGATGGCGGCAGCGTTGATGTTGAAGTTGTACTATGATATATTGGCACTTCCTTAGACCCGATGGGTCTGTCAAACCGCTTTTGCTCACGAGTCCCCGGTTATTCTGACCTCGGTCTCACCTTCTTTTACTTCTCATAGTGTTGTGTATGGACCCATTACCCCTTCGATCTTCATTGTACCGGTCTCTATTTGATCTTGGCTCACGATCAATATCTATTTTAGATCTGTCACCAGTTCTGACGGGGTAAACGTACTCGGACGGGGCCCCGAGCTGATCGTCTTTGACCCTGAGTTTTTATTGGTACCGGTTATGGATGTCAGCGCAAGTTACTGCTGGGTATTCTATCACATTTTGCTTCAATTGTTGTAAAACCAATGAGCTTCGGGGATTAAGTCCTTGGATGAAGGCCTGAATGGCCCAATCATCTACGACTGGAGGCAAGTCAATCCGTTCCATTTGAAACCTCGATACGAATTCCCTGAGCATCTCGTTATCTCTTTACTTTACCTTGAAAAGGTCCAATTTCCTGGTTACGACCTTGATGGCCTCGGCGTGTGCTTTTACAAAGGAATCTACAAACATAACAAACGAGTCAATAGAATTATGGGGTAAGTTGTGATACCATATCATAGCTCATTTCGACAAGGTCTCTCCGAACTTTTTCAACAGAACAGATTTGATTTTATCATCTTCAAAGTCATTTCCTTTGATAGCACACGTATAGGAGGTCACATGTTTGTTGGGATCAGTTGTCCCATTATACTTTGGAATTTCGGGCATAAGGAACTTCTTCGAGATTGGCTTCGGAGCTGCGCTCGGAGGGAAAGAATTTTGGAAAATATTTTTTGAATCCAGGCCCTTCAGTATCGGTGGTGCTCCCGGGATTTGGTCGACCCAGGAGTTATAGGTCTTCATTTTTTGTTGTTGGCTTCGATTTTCTTTTCTCCCGATTTCACCCATTTTTTCAGTTCCTGAAGCATCTTTGTTATCTAAGGGTTAGTCCCGGGTTCCACTTCACCCGGCCTTTCTATGGCCGGTTTATTCATGTGGGAATTTTCCCAGGATGATTCAGGCTCAACTCTACTGGGGGCTCGGCTTTATTTCTGCAACTAGGCTATCGCTACCTGTTGAGCCTGTAACATTTCGAAGATCATGCACAGGTTGATCCTATCACCTTTGTTGTCGTGTGTGCTCCCGGCTATCGACCGGGCTCCCCCGTGAATGTTGTTTTCGGGGTCAGTAGGCAAGTTTGCTTCGATAGCCATGTATGAGTTAGCATCGATCGGATCAACGACTGGGATTCCGCTAGGTTCAGCAGGGGACACCTCGTTGCTGGGTACCACATTGTTGTTTTCTCCATGGTGGCCAGACTTAACATCCACGTTCAAATGGGTAGATTGGAAGTTCGACATTTTTAATCTGACCTGAAATTAAAAGATCAAAGAACAAGTGTAAAATATAGTGTGTTATGAAAATATTTATCAATTTGCCACTATTATCCTTAGCTCCACGGTGGGCACCAAGCTGTTTATACTCAAAAATAAATAACAATTAAATTTGTAAGTGGTTCTAAGAATAAGTGAATTAATTCAATACAAATGATAAATTACGTTAGATTAAACAGATAAAGGACGTGATAAATTATCAAACCAATCTAGAGGGGTGATCCCGAACTTAGTAACAACCTTAATGAGATGCCTGCCCTCGATCCCGGACACACAATAACGAAGCACTGATGAATAACAATAAGAGCTTTGAATAACAGAGAAAATAAGAGTATATTGCCTTGATGCGTGTTACAATATTCCTAATGAATAATCAGACCCCCCTTTATATAGTAGGGGAGTTTTACCCTAAGTACAATTCTATAAAAGGTAAAAATCTTTCATTTAACTAATCACCGATTCTCTGCCGATATGTGCCAAGATCTACGCCGTGATATTCGGTTGGTCGCGGATATCACGATCTTTTGTTGGCCGTGCTCGATAGTTTGGGAATGCTATCCGAGGCTTTTGGGGTTCGAACCGAACTTGGTGTTCATGGCCCTGATACATCCGAGGGCGAGTGTTTTGCCCGGACCCCGGACCAAGGGGATCCTTGCCTCGATTTTGGTCCCTTGCCTTTACGTTTCTTGCTCCGTTCACTTCATCGGAAACCGAGGTGTCCTACGGACTCGGTTTCACCCGTATACAAAGGTGTTTGAGCAGGGGTGGATTTAGGTTATGCTAAGTGGTGTCACATAACACCCCTTAGTCGAAAAGTTTTACGAACTGTATAGCAATATGAAAGAATCGAATTCTCACACCTATATTTTTTTTAAAGTGACATCACGTGACATTAATTACTTAGTAGCTCACTGGCCAAGCACTGCAGTTTTATTATAAATGTCAAGGGATTGAACCTCGATATGTATATGTTTATGTGTAAGCTTCTCAATAAAACCTTACTTTTTAATACTATCAAGAAACCAATTTGTACTAAATATTTTTATGCTTCGAGAAATATTAAATATATAAACGAATGTAAAATTATATTTTGGAAAAACTGTTTGTCATCTCTCTCATCATCTATTCCAACTTTGGTGGATCACCGACCTCTTATTATTTTTCGTTTATATTTATTATTTATTTTTTTAATATATTTGTTATTTCTTTATGAGTTGAATTCTATAATTTTATGAAAACATTTTTTAATATGATGTTATTTTGGTAATTTGTTCATCTATTTAGCTTTTTAATAGTGACACCACTTATGAAAAATTCTACGTATGCCACTGCATTTAAGCTGAGCTTATGTTAGCTTTGATAATTAACAAAGAGTTGCAAAAGAGCCAGGTCGCTTGGAGAGTGTTGTCAAGAGCTGAAAGTTGATTCCTAATGTAAGTCGGATTCCTTGAAGGTTTTATTTCATGGGCTGCAAGCATTATGCCAGCCGCAGGAATTGGTGCTCCACAAGGTTTCATTTATATTGTCACGCTTGCATAAAAGGAAAAGACATGTGAAGAAATGAAGGAAGGTGTGTGGAGTTGGAAATAAATAAGTAAGGAAACCGATTCTTATTGGGATTATTTTTCTTAACCAAAATATTCTAGACTTTGGAGCATTAGTTGAAGAAAGTTTCAGCCAACCTTACTCCTATATAAAGCATCAAATTGCTGCTACTTGAGTTGAAGACTTACAACAATATTCCTAGAGTTTCTGAGAATTGATCGAAACAAATAGCAATCATAGCAAGAAGGTACTTTCTAAAATTCAAACTAAGTAAGTGAAGAACATGTTCCTGAAGACGAAGCTTCTTTAGTTCTTTAAGTTGAGTTATTGTTCTTTAATTATAACCTATTTTGCTTTTGAGAAGTATAATGATAGGTATTCAAATTCTGAAGAGTTTATTTAGCTTTCTAGGCTATAGTTTATAGTGTTGAAAGGGATAGCTATAATTGTGTTGATTATAGAAATTATGGTACTAAAGTTAGTCCCTTTGGTTATAGAGTTGTCACCAAATACCGCTCTTTGAAGTTAGTGAAATTTTGAGGCAAATCCTACAATGGTAGGTTTTAATTTTGATCCCTTGAGCAAGAAGTTTTATCACGTAAAACTGCTTGTGTACTTTATATTTCCACAATTCACTTTAGTTTGTGTCAAAATAGTTAATTCAAAGAATCAGGTTCTTTGACACGCGAAAATTAGGTAGGACACAATTTATCCCTCTTTTATGTCTAAGTGCATATATATATATATATA
>AWOL01S0001529.1:885729-922817 GCA_000715115.1 Nicotiana otophora
GACAAGGTGGGTTGCTCTGATGGTAAGCACCCTCCACTTCCAACCAAGAGGTTGTGAGTTCGAGTCACCCCAAGAGCAAGGTGGGGAGTTCTTGGAGGGAAGGATGCCGAGGGTCATTTTGGAAACAGCCTCTCTACCTCAGGGTAGGGGTAAGGTCTGCGTACACACTACCCTCCCCAGACCCCACTAGTGGGATTATATTGGGTTGTTGTTGTTGTTGTTGTTGTATTGTTTCTTTAACCAAAATATTCTAGATATTGGAGCATTAATTGAAGAAGATTTTGGCCAACCCTACTCCTATATAAAGCATCAATTTGCTGCTACTTGAGTTAGAGACTTTCAACACTCTTTGCACAGGTTTTTGAAGTTTTTTGAAAATTGATCAACGCAAATAACAATCATAGCAAGAAGGTACTTTCAAGGGTTCAAGGTGAGCAACTAAATAACTTTAGCCAGTTATTTTGAGTATTTTAATCACGTTCCCCTATTTATTGCCTTCTATATGTTAAATTGTGGCTATGTGACTTGCCGGGGAGTTGGTTTGGTTTCGGGTGAGATTCAGAGTGAATTGGGACACCTAATACCAAAGTTGGAAGTTTAAGTTAAAAGAGCTCACCGGAGTTTGACTTTTATATATATAGCTCTGGAGTGGAGTTTTGATGATTTTGATAGCTTTGTATGATAATTTTTGACTTAGGGATATGTCAGGATATTGATTTTGAGGTATGCAGACCGTTTTGGATTGAATTGACGAATGTTGGAAAGTTGAAGGTTTGGAAGGCTGAGAAGTTTGACCGAGAGTTGACTTTATTATGATCAGATTCACATTTCATTTTTGGGAGTTGGAATAGGTTCCTTATGTCATTTATGACTTGTGTGCAAAGTTTGAGGTCAATCGGAGTTGGTTTGGTATGTTTTGGAATTAGTTATTGAAGTTGGAAGTTTAATAGTTCATTCCGCTTGAATTGGGGTGCGATTCGTGATTTCGAAATTGTTTGATGCGATTTGAGGCTTCGAGAAGTTTGTATCGTATATTAAGACTTGTTGGTATGTTCAGACGGGGTCTCGAGGGTCTCGAGTGCGATTCAGATCAAGTTCGACTTCATTCTGTACTTTGGTGGACTGCTGAAAACTGGGCATTTGGTTTCCTTATATACGCGATTGCAAATAGTTGTTTGGTAGCTGTGGGAAGTTGTTCTTCACGTTTGCGAGACTGCGGATGCATTCACATAGCTTGAGGCAGGTTGTTCATCGCGAACGCATAAAAAGTATCGCGTTCGCGTATAGGGGGGCATGGCTCAAGGGCGCCAGTGTTTATTCAACGCGATCACGAGGAATGGACCACGATCACGTACCTTGGTGGCATTTGGTCAGCGCATTCACGTCTGCTATGTCACGTTCGCGTAAGAAGGTTTTTTTTGAGCTGGTGGAATTTGTTCTTCGTGATCGCGAAGGATTTGCTGCGTTCGCATAGAGTAAGAACTGAGCAGACTATATAATACTCTATTTTGAGGGTTTGGTTCATTTTAACATCTTTTGAGTTATAAAGTTTGATTTTGGGCGATTTCGAAGGGATTTTCATGTCTTTGATTGAGGTAAGTATTTTTGACTCGGATTTGTTAATTAATTATGATTCCATCTTAGTTTTATCATTTATTTAGTGAATTAAAGTAAAGCAAATGTGAGATTTTTGTAAAACTTCCTAAAGAGAAAATTGGGGATTTGGAGGTCTATTTGAAGTGAGAATTGAATAATTTTGGTCTGGTTGGACTCGTTATGTAATGGTGTTTGGATTTTGTAAGTTTGGTCAGATTCCAAGGTACGAGCCCATGGTTGACGTTTTGAGTTGACTTTTTAATTTTTTTTAAAGATTGTAACTTTATGATCCGGAATTATTTCTTATGGTTTGTATTTATGGTATTAAGTTATTTTGGCTAGATTCGAGAAGTCCGGAGTTAGATTTTCGCGGAAAAGGCTTACTAGTGGGTTGATTTAGCTTGTTTGAGATAAGTGTCTTGCCTAACTATGTGTGGGTAAACTACCCCTTAGGATTTAGGTTGATTGTGATATTTGTGTAAGTAAAATATGTGTACGCAAGGTGACAAGTGGGTACACCGGCTATATGTGGTATTTGGCTAGTTTAGACTATTTAGACTCCTTTCATGCCTTTAATTGAATTGTCATAACATATTATATCTTTAATTGTTAGTCTACCCTTACATGTATTAATCTTTCCTCACATGATTTATTTGATATTGTTAACACTTGCTCTATCTCTTACTTGTTATTTTGCTCTTACATGCTTTAGTTGAAGTTATTGCTTTCCTTAATGTATCGTTAATTCTTTAATTGCTGAATTACCTTACTTGAAGATGTTATTTCATGGAATATCTTTTTGTTGAGTTATTGGCATTGAAGTTATAAAATCCGTTATCACATTGAGGCGAAGTTGTCAAATCGTTGAGATATCTTTCTTATTGAGCTATTCACTTTTATTTCGTTATTAATGAGATTCTTGTACACATTGCGGTTGAGCCAGAGGCTAATTGTTGTAAGAATATTGGTATTGTTGATTCTTTTGACAAGTTGTGGTATATAGGCACTTGTAGTGCGAGTTGTTATTGTGTTGTGATATTGATGTGCATGCGGCGATATAGGTATAAGGTCTAATGTGCATGTGTCCGTATAAGTTGGGATTTATGTGCGTGTTTCTAGTAAGGGAATTATTTGAAGCCACGCGACGACATAAGGTGGGCTAAAGTACGTGTAGCTATTTTGAAACAATATTTTCAAAACTATCTAAATATAAGGCTTACGCGGCGGTATAAGAAAAGATTGTAATTGTGATTGTGAAATGAGGTTACGAAGTGGTGCCTCGGTTGTGATTTTTGTTGTTGTCTCTCATTTACCTCACTTGTAATTTGTCCGCATTATTTTCTTGATGTCCTTATTATGTGTTCCTTTCGTATTTCCTTTACTGCTTAAAATTCAGTTGTAGCTTACCTTGTTGTATTGCTTTATTGCCATATTTTTCTCATTTTTATTATTAACTATACTATATTTGTTCAGTTTTTCTTATTCTAGTAGGTGTCTTGACCTGACCTCGTCACTACTCTACCAAGGTTAGGCCTAATACTTATTAGGTACCATTGTGGTACACTAATACTACGCTTCTGAATATTTTTGTGCAGATCCGGGTACCTCGACTTAGGATAGGCATCAATGAGTGGATCATACGGTTCAAAGACTTTAAGGTATACCTGCCGGGCGTTCGCAGGCCTCGGAGTCACCTTCTGTCCTTATTTTGCTACTGTTTATTCTTTATTGAGATAGTGTTTCCCTAGAAATTTTATAGTGTATTCATATAGAGCTTATGACTCAGTTCCACCGGTTTTGGGAGTTTTGTTGCAGATGTTTTGTTTTGGATTTGTTATGAGTTTATCGAATTATATTATTATATTGATTGTGAAATACCGTAAAGTATTCATGATGTTAGGCTTACCTACTCTAAGAGACTAGGTACCATCACGACATCCTAAGGTGGAAAAATTGGGGTCGTGACAATAATCCATTCCCGAAGAAGAAGCTACTTTACTTCTTTATTTATTTAGGTTGGGTCATTATATTATTCTTTAATTCTAACCTATTTTGCTTTTGAGAAGTGTAATCATAAGTGCTTGTATAGTTTTCCAGGTTAGAGTTTATAGTCTTGAAAGGTACTAGAGTTAGTCCCTTTGGTCATAGAGTTGTAACCTAAAATCGCTGTTTAAAGTTATTGAAATTTTGAAGCAAATCCTACGAGGGTAGGTCATGATTTTTACTCCCTTGAGTACACGTAAAATTACTTGTATACTTTATATTTTCGCTCCTCACTTTCATTTTTGTGTCAGAATAATTACGTCAAAGAACCAAGTTCTTTGACATGCAAAAATCGAGTGAGACACAATCCACTCTCCTCTTGTGTTTTGGTGCATCGTAAAATAACAAAAGTGATCTCATCCATCAGACCACATATCCCTCGGCGGTGGCAGAGTTTTGTCCAATCCCCATAAGATATTTCTCTAATGCCCACCAGTAATTTGCATTATTGGTAATGTGAAAATAATTATATACTTATATTTTATCAACTAGTTATTTGTTAAAGACATGCTAATACTGCCGTTGTATAAGGTTGATAAATGCTTAATGCTTGATATAATAACATTTCATAGTATAAAGGTGCTATCTTAGAGAAGCTTAAGAGAAGAATGAATCTTCTCTCTCGGTGCATGTTAGCTTAACCTGCGCCTACCATGGGTAAGAGAGCTCGTATGCTATCTCAGAAAGCATTAATGGCGAAGGAGGCAACTGCTTCACAGAGTAATGCTCAACGAGGAACCAAAGGAAGGATAGTAACAACTCAAAATTCTGAAAGTAAGCAATTGAGCCCTAATGGCATTGAAACAGTACCAAAAATACCGAAATATGAGAAACTCAAGCAAATTGAAGCAATTCAAGTATGGAATGAGGTCTAGCAAGCATCAACAAGCAGCAATCCAACGTTGCATGTGAGTAATGGAAGAAACTCATGGGCAGATGAGGTCAATGCGATGACTCAAGTGCAGGGGAAGAAGATCTCAGTGTGGGACAACTTTGATATCACAAAAATATCAAATGCTGGTTATAAATTAGAGTTTGTACAACCTAAATCAACAGTTGAGTCTACTTTTGTTAAAATTAAGCTGGGTGACATTAGCACAGAAATTGATTACAGGGGAAATGTCGTGATTTGCTATGTGCTTGAGGCTCATCCACCGTTTGTTGTAATTCAAGGCTACATATAGAGGTTGTAGGGTAAACATGGTATAGATAGGATAGCAATGTTAAAAAATAGGGGTAATTGTTGTACGTTTTGACACTGCAATAGGAAAACAGGAGGTAATTGAGGGTGATATCTATCACTTTGACAACAAACCTCTCATTGTCAAAGCTTGGACACTTGATTTGGAGTTTACTAGTGAGGGGATCCTTACATTACCAATTTGGATCAAATTGCCAGCATTGGACTTCAAATATTGGAGTCCAAAAGGGCTAAGTAAGATAGGAAGTCTGTTTGGCAAACCCCTGATGGTTGACCAGAACACAGAAAAGAGGATTGGGCTGAACTTTGCTCGACTGTTAGTGGAGGTTGAAAAGGATGCTAAACTACTTGATGCGGTGATGTTTAGGAATGAGAAGGGTAAGATAATAGAGCAAAGAGTTAGCTATGATTGGAAGCCAACTCTTTGTACCCATTGCTTAAAGTATGGGCATGAAGAAGGCGTATGCAGACTAAAGAAAAAAGTTCTAAAGAATGAACAAATGAACAAAGAACAGACAACAGACACTCATGTGGAGAAGCAAGGTCAAGTGCAAAGTGAGAAGAACTATGAAGCTTAGAAAACAAATTCGAATGCCATAAAGATTACTACAGGATAAGGAACTCTAGGAAAAACACAGCAATATATAGCAAAGGAGCGGGTGGTACCAAAGAAAAGAAATATAGAACAAGGTTGGCAAACACCTAATAAATATGGCAAGAGTGTGGCAAGGCAGAAGGAACAAATGGAGAAATCCAATTCATTCCAAATTCTTAATAAGCAGCAGGGCCTCAACCTGTCCAAGGAGGGGGGAGAAGGAAGTAGTGTGGGTGGTCTAAGTATCCCTCATAATGGGGATGGTTAGTCTACTAAGTTAGAACATTAGAGGGCTTAATGCTCCTAATAAGCAAAAGGAGATTAAACTCCTTTGCAATGAGGAAAGAGTAGGCTTGATAGGCATGCTGGAAACAAAAGTTAAAAAAGAAAAGATGGGTTAATTAGCAGATAAGTTGTTTGCTGGGTGGAAGTTTGTAACAAACCCGGATTGTCATTACAATGGAAGAATCTAGATCACATAGAGGCCTGATTATTACCAGATTATACCTAGGCAAAAGACTGCTCAACTAATAACATATGAAGTATTGTATGTTCCTCTCCAACTATCATTTAAGGTAACCTAGTATATGTTTTTAATATAAAAGAGGAGAGGAAGGGACTGTGGGAATATTTAATTACTCACAGTAGAGAAAGTAGTAAACCATGGATGGTAATATGTAATTTTAACTCAGTATTGAATGCAGAGGATATAATAGGATGAATGAAGTGACATGGGCTGAAGTGGTGGATTTCTATAATTGTATAGCGGAGTGTGGATTGATGGAACTGCCTGCACAAGGAAATAGATATACTTGGAGTGATAAACATGAAGAGCACAATTTCTTTTCAAAAATTGAAAGGATGTTTTTTAATGAGCGATGGTTTGATACTATGCCACAATGCAATACAAGATTTTTGACAGAGGGGATTAGTGATCACTGTCCTGCAAAGGTGACTTTAGTGAAGGAGAGGCAGAGAAGTAGGAGATTCTTTCAATTTTATAATGTGTGTACTCAACACCCACAATTCATGAGCATAGTCAATGAGGGTTGGAACCATACTGTGGAAGGGTGCAAAATGTTTACAGTAGTGAGAAGATTAAAATTGTTAAAGAGGGGATTGAAAGCTTTAAACAAACAGGCATTTCATATCATAGTGGCTGAAGCCAATGAGGAGAGGAACACACTCAAACAGACACAAGTTCAACTGCAGATATGTCCTACTAGTTTAGAATATCAACAACCAGAAGTTAGTGTATATCAAAAGTTCAGGAAATCATCTTACCTAGCTGAAGTGTATTTACAACAAAGGAGTAAAGCAACATGGATTAGATTAGGAGATGCTAACACCAAATACTTCCACTCAGTAATCAAGCACAGAAAACTGAAGAAGGCTACTACTTAGCTCAAAGACAGCTCTGGTCTTTGGCAAACATATCCTGATACAATTGCTGGTATGTTTGTTGACTATTATGAAAATCTACTAGGGAGAAAAGCAACTGAAATGGTGAAAGCTTTTAGTAGTATAATTAGAAATGGGAACAGGCTAACAGAAGATCAACAATAAGAGGTAATGCAACATTTTTTGGAAAGAGAAGTAAAGCAGGTTATGTTTCAGATTGACAGTAAAAAAAGTCCTGGTCCTGATAGATTTAGGAGTAAATTTTACAAAGCAGCATGGCCAATTGTGGGAAGAGATATCACTGCAGCAGTTCTAGAATTTTTTCAAAATGGGAACATGCTCAGAAAAATAAATGCCACTAACATTGCCTTGATACCTAAAGTGGAAGCTCCAGAAAATGCAGCTCAATACAGGCCTATTTCCTGCTGTAATGTTCTATACAAGTGTATATCTAAAATGATCTGTACCAGGTTACAGCCAACAGTCAGTCATGTAGTAGCAGACAACCACTCAGCTTTTGTACAAGGAAGGTCTACAATGCATAATGTTTTGATATGCCATGACTTACTAAGGCGCTACAATAGGAAGACAACTCCTAGATGCTTAATAAAATAGACCTTAGAAAGGCATTTGATATGGTAAGCTGGGAGTTTTTGGAGGAAGCTTTAAGAGGGTATGGATTTCCTGATAAATTCATACACTGGATCATAGTATGTGTGTATACTACTATGTTCACAGTAAAAGTTAATGGGGAGGGCCATGGTTACTTTGCTGGAAAGAGAGGTTTGAGGCAAGGAGATTCCATTTCTCCACTACTATTTGTTCTTGTAATGGAATACCTTTCTAGAACATTAAAGACAATCAGTAGATTACCTGATTTCAGGTTCCATCCAATGTGCAAAGAGATTAAGCTGACACATCTCATATTTGCTGATGATTTGATGATATTCTACAAGGGTAATATTAGCTCAGTAAATAGAGAAATTGAAGCCCTTGATCACTTCAGTAAAGTATCTGGTTTGATTTTCAATATGGAAAAACCTAACATCTTTAATTTGTAGCTGGGGTTGAAGAAGGTATCAAGGACCAACTGCTGGAAAGAACATCATTTACTTCTGGAACATTTCCTATCAGATACTTAGGTCTGCCCTTATCTCCAAGAAAATGGAACAAGATGGATTGTCAAATGTTGATTAGGAAGATTACTCATAGAATCAATGTTACCTACTCTAAGCAATTGTCATATGCAGGAAGGCTTCAAATAGTAAATGTTGTGCTCTTTTTTATACATAGCTGCTGGGGGAATGTCTTCATTTTACCACAAAGTGTGGTAAAAGGAGTAGATAGTCTATGTAGGGAGTATTTGTGGGGTAAAAATGAGAGACATAAGAAAGTGGCTCTGATTGCATGGGAAAATGTATGTTGTCCAAAGAACTTGGGGGGTTTAAATATCAAAGGGTGTAAAAAATGAAATATAGCCTCAGTAGGCAAACTAATATGGCATCTGATAAGGAATCCTTATAGGTAAGGTGAGTTCATGGCATATACATGAAAGCTGATCATGATATATGGGCTCATACTCCTCCTATAGATAGTAGCTGGTATTGGAGGAAGATAAACTCAATTAAAGAACTGATGAAGGAATGGTACTTCCATGGCAGATATACCTTAACTTCAGAAGGGAGTTACTCAATCACTCAAAGCTATCTTGCTATAATTGGCCGACAACAGAAATTAAAGGTTGCAGACTTAATCTGGACAGCTGTAGCACAGTCTAAACACAGGTTTATTTGTTGGCTTGTAACACTTGGGAGGCTGCTAACTAAAGACAGGTTGATTGGGATGCAATTACAGGTTGATAATATAAACTGTAATTTGTGTAATGAGGATAAACTGAAAACAAAGGACCACCTGTTTGTTGAATGCAGCTGGATCAATGCAGTAAGGCAAGATATAAACCTGTGGCTAGGGCAGGCAGTGCAGGTAGCTGGAATTAAGCAAATGCTGAAACTGGTCAAAAGGAAGCATTGGAAGCAATTCAAAAAGGAAGTGATAGCTGCAACTAATATAGCAGTGATATACCATACCTGGAGATCTAGGAACATAAAAATTTTTCAAGGAAGAACTGTGAATAGAGTAAAGGTAGTTACACAAATTAAGAGGGAAGTTATAGAAAGGATAGAATTACTTCAGAAGTCTAAGAAAGCACAAAAATGTAGGAGTTTAGTTAGACAAATTATCCGTAATTAGTTGTTTTTCTGTTGTTGGAGGCCTAAAAGTCTGTTGTCAGATTTAGGTGCTCTATAAGTGTAATCATTTGGTGATGCCAATGGTAATATTCACATTGTTACCAAAAAACATTTCATAGTATTCTACGCCTTTCTAATATTTTCTAATTTCTCGTATGTAAATCATTTTTTCAGATCGATGCTTAGAATCATCTCATTCATGTTTGATCTCGGACAATCTTTAGCTTGTAAAGTTACAATTGCATATTAAATTCCTTTCTGTCTTTAATTAAAGTAAATTCATTATTCTTTTTCCTCATGCACTAGGTTTAGTTTCATATTCCGTACAAATTATGTTTGTACCGTTCAGGTTTATTAAATTGTAGAACTCAAGTTTATTCATGAGAAATATTCACATGCAGGTTAGCAAGAACATAGAATAAGTCAATGGTCAAATAATGAAACGGCAATAAATTATATTCATGAAAGAAAAATAAGAGTAATCTTAGTCCATAGTTGTGATGTATTTTGTGGAATGTGGATTGTAATATTTTTTTTGATCTAGCAACAAGCTCGGTTTGGAGCGCACACACTATTTGCGGAAGCTAATAAAAATTAATATTAGTTTAAAAAAGAAAGAAGCTGAATAAGACAAGTTCAATAAATTATCTCAATTATTAGAACCAAAAAGCATCATCAAACTATTAAGGGTTGTGGTGACCCGTAGGAGTGTGCATTCGTTTTTTCGACTTTCGGTTTGAAAAAGTACAATCCAATCTGAACCAAAATAAGTTTAATTTGGTTTAATTTTTGTCTTTTCAGTTTGAGTTTTTCAATTTGGTTATTCGATTATTTGATTGTGTCATATAACATAGTTAATATAATCAAATGATTATATTTGAAGGCGAAAGTATTAAATATAATAGAGAATGAGAAGTAATAATGTCAAATCTCTTAAACATATTTTCTAATATAAGTCATGGGTAAAACTTTAAAACACAACCTATAAAAGTATATAAATATGTGTCCATATGCTAAAGATTGAGAATGAGGTATTTTATATAAAAGAATTTGTTTTTTTTGTTTTTTGGTTATTATTTTTCTAATTTCGAAACCAATCCAAAAAATAAAAAATATCAATCCAATTAAGATACAGTTTGGTTTGATTTGATTTTCGGTTTAATTCGAATAATGCACACTTCTATTAACAGAGGTCTCAAATTTGAGCTCTGAATATATGGTTGTCTTTGTTAGAGATCGATTGACACCCCATAATGAAATTTTCTAGCACAAACCCGAATTTAATCGAACCCCAATACAAATACAAAATATCAAATGAGGAAAAAACCCATCAAAAGAACCAGGATATGGAGTCGTCTTTTATAGAGACCGATTGACCTCCTAATATGAAATTTTCCAACACGAACCCGAATACGAATACCGAATATCAAATAGAAAAAAACCATCAAATATTATGAGTAGCGACTTTTACTCAATCTTGTGCAGAAAGTTTCAAGTTTAAAATTTGTACAAAAAAGAAACATATCTGAGTAGAAGATTGTGGGGAATTGTCCTGACACGAGCAGGATTTCTAGTTGGGAAGGAATCTGTAAAAATAATGAAAGGAGGGGAGAAAGAGAGAAAAAGCAAAGGGAAGGGAACAGGTAAACAGTAGGTGAAAACACTAACTTTAAATTCTGAATATTGTGTGTATGTGTGTACCTAAAGACACACTCAATCACAATGGAAGGTTGGGAATACATCACTATTTCCTTTATCATATATTCCCTTAGAATTAGAATCAATTGTCATTGTCACTAAAAGTCCCATGCTATTTTGTACTTTCCCTAGTCCTCCTTAATTCAAACATTTCTTCACTTTTCTTGGTTCTCGCAAAAATTTAATTTCAAACTTCTTCTTTGCTTTCTTCTTCATATTCTCAATGTCTTAATTTCAATTCAAATATTGTAGTTACCTTCTAATTAGTTAGGGATAGAAATTAGGCAGTAATTGTGAAAGCTTGTTGGTTTTTGCATTTAACTCACCTAGACGCTAAATTCTAGTATTTTGTTTATTAGAAAGGAATATCTAACATCTTATAATTGGTCGTTTGACTATCTCATAACTCTTTGCTTTACAAGGGCGTATCATAACATTCCTTGCAAATTGTTGCCGAAAACATTTCGTTTTCAAAATTTTATTTGGTCATCATATGAGCCAAAACAAAATGTTATTCTCATTGATCACAAGATTGAGAACCAGAATTTAGAAAAAGAGTTATGTATTTAGGAAAATGGATTTTGAAAGTTAAGGTGGCATATGTAGATCTCACTAAGTAACTTTTTACAAGCAAAAGAGAAAAAAGAAATTATGGAATTTCAACGTAGGAGAAAAAGGGAAAAGAAAAATAAAGCAAAAGTTGTTTACAATTAATGGATGATGATCAAGTGATGATGTATATAAATATGAATGATGACTACATTAAGATCTTACCTTTTCTTTGATTAAAGCTGTCTTCATCGTAAGATATGCATTAATCTTACATAAGAACAAATTTATACAAAGTAAACTCCTTGCTTTAAACAACAAGGCTCTTTTCTTGACCTAAGAAAATTTCCCAAAACTAACAAAGTGAAATCAATCATTGGAAATCTCAATGACTTCATTTCTTACAGATCATTAGGGGCTGGATTTCTAGGAATGGAAACCTTAACTCATGTTAAAGGAAAGAAAAATGGAAAACTCCTATCTCTATAAGGATCAATGCATCTAGATAGTACCGAGTATTATTTTGCTGAATCAACAAATGACCTATGTATATTTCGTGCATGTGGTGATCATATTCTATTGCAAATGTGAATCAATGAGAAGTTAGTTGATATGACTTTAGCTGATTTATAATTTATAAACAAATCAAACAACGTGGGAGAGTCTTCGTCCTTGACCTTCTCTTTGGCATTATTGGGACTTCTTATTTTTCCACAAAGGAAGGGACGAATCAACATCAATATACTATCTCTGATCTTGGCCACATTCAGAGAGAATTTGCGGGTCAGTCTTGTCCCGATGTTGTTGACAGATATGTCCCGATGTTGTTGACAGATATGTAGAGGGAAGAAAATTAACTTTTCGAGATGAAAATTGCGTTCAAGTATGTACTAATTAGTCTACGTATTTTGCTGATCAAGAGATCGGGTTTGCCAGTTGCGTTAGCTAAACTTGGAGAACGGATTCCTACCGTGATGTTTTGATGAAATATTATGATGAGGCTCATTCTAGTTATATAGTGATGGCTAAATTTTCGTAACTATACAGGTGGGAAGAACAATTGTAAAACCAACAATGTTATATCGCAATGAATGTTGGGTTACTAAGTCCTAACATATCCACAAAATAAGTACTGCAAAAATGCGAATGCTAAAATGGATGTGCAGTCATATAAGATTAGATAAGACTAAAAATGATCAAATTGGCCAAAAGATGCAAGTAGCACACATTGAGCATAAAATGAGAGCATCTCGCTTGAGATGATTTGGTCATGTTCTACGTCGAGTTATAGGTATGCATCGACCCCTAGATGTAAAATTATGGTAAGTGATAGTGTTAAAAGGTAGATGTGAAACTATAGTGAGTGAAAGTGTTAAAAAGAGGATGATCTAGAACTAAAACCACATGGAAGACAACTGTCTCAAAAAATCTATAATTTTTGGAATCAATATAGAATTAACTAAAAGTAGGACACAATTTATGAAAAAGATCCATATAGGTGATAGTTACTCGTTGGTAATAGATAGCTTTGGTAGATGTTGATGCGTTCTAGGAGTATTTTCATCTTATCATAGACTTATATACGAGTAAACATATAAAAAAATATTTATTATGATTATTATTATTAACTACCAATATTATTATTTAGATATATTTAACTTAATTTTACTTTTATTTGATTTGATATGATAATAACATGAGTTAAGCTTAAAGGAGAAATATAGTTAGTGAGGATTCATATAGCCGACTCTAACATGTTTGGGACTGAGGTACAATTAGTTTTGTATACAAGTACAAAGAAATATTATACCTGGTTGGCCCGTGTAACGATTCAACCGATTGTTTTGAGCATTTGCATTTCGTTCAGCTATTTGAAGTCTTGAGTAGTTTCATATGATATTTTTATGACTTGTGTGAATCGTCGGTTTTGGTTTTCAGGTGATTCAGGATTTGATTTGGAAGAATGATTCACAACTAGGAAGCTTTAAGTTGGAAGAGTTGATCAAGATTGAATTTTTATATTTGACCTCGGATCGGAGTTTTGATGGTCCCATTAGATCCGGATGGTGATTTCTGACTTGGACGTATACTCGAATTTTTACTTGGATGTTTCTAGAAGGTTTCTGCACTATTTAGCGAAATTTGGCAATTTGAAGGTCGGAATGATTATAAATTTGATCGGGAGTTGAATTTGATGTTATCGGGTTCGAATCGTTATTTCGGGAGTTGTAACAAGTTCATTATGTCATTTGGAACTTGTGTGCAAAATGTGAGGTCATTCCGAGTTGATTTGATGTGGTTCAGCGCAAGGTTTGGAAGTTTATTAGGTTTGATTTGAGATGCGATTCATGGTTTTGATATTTTATGCATGATTTGAGGCCTCGAGTAAGACCGTATTATATTTTGAAACTCATTGGTATGTTCGGACGAGGTCCTGAGGGGCTCGGGTGAGTTTCGGTATGATTTCGGATCATTCCTATGCGTTTTGAGAGTTGCTGGTTGCCGGTGTTTCTGCAGAGCATCGCGATCGCAGAGCTATGCTCGCCATCACGAAGAGGAATTTTGGGGCAGCTGGATTTTGTTCTTCGCGTTCGCGGTTAGAGGGACGCGATCGCGAAGGGTGATTGGGAGCTGGGAGCTTTGTGCTTCGTGTTCGTGGGGTGCGTTCGCAGTGTTGGGGCATGCTGGTCAACGCGTTCGCAAGCCGTGTATCGCGTTTGCGAATAAGGTTTCTGGACGGAGGCAATTTTATGCTTCGTGAACGTGAGGCTTCTTCCGCGTTCGTGAATGTTTTACCTGGGTAGTGTTATAAAGTACTCTATTTTCGGACTTTGATTTATTTTATCATATTTTGAGTTAGGAAGCTCGGATTTGGGCAATTTTAGATAGGATTTTTACCACAGGGATTGGAGTAAGTATTTCCAACTCAAATTTGATTATATTTCATGATTCTATTTTCGATTTTGGCATTTGATTGATGATTTTAGAAGAGAATTGGAGGTTTTTGTCTAAACTTTTGTAAAGTGAATAATCGAGTTTTGAACATTTATTTGGAGTCGTATTTGAGTAAAATTAGTATGGTTATACTCGTAATTGAATGGGTTATCGGAATTTGTGAGTTTTGTCGGATTCTGAGGTGCATGCCCGAATCTGACTTTTTAGTTGCCTTTGAGTATTTTATTAAATATTCGACCTTTATCATTTGAATTTGCTTCATATGGAATTATTTGATGGTTTCGAGTTGCTTTTTGGCTAGTTTCGAGCCGTTCGGTGGTCAATTTGAGCGGGATGGCGCTTCTAGTGTATCGATTTAGATTGTTTGAGGTAAGTGTCTTGCCTAACTTTGTTGGAAATTTTTTTTTCCGACTAATTGATATTGTTTGATACTTGCTGAGGTGATGTATATATCAGGTGACGAGCGTATATGCATGTGTCAGGATTATTTATGCTTGGGGGTAGATTATACGGTTATTTGTGCCTTGTTGGAATATGTGACCTTCTTGCTTCTTGTTTTACGTAACTTCTAGTTTAATATAAATATGAAATTAAATGCTAAAAACCATGATTTGACTTATTATAATTTGATTAAAATTTGATGGATTTTTGTGAAATTATTAATGTGCTAAATTCAATCATCACTATACTTAATCAGAAATACATCGCTATGATCACTATTCTTGAAATAATTGGATTCTATACTTGAGTTGAAGATCGCTTTTGAGATTTGTTGAAATACTTGAACACTAAGGTTTTTGAGGTTTATTGAGCTTTTATTGGCTTAAAAGCTGTGATTGATGTTCAACTAGAGTATTTGCTCAATCACTCTTCTTGATGTTATTCATGCATCCTACCCTTTTTTTGCTATATATATACATATATATATATATATATATATATTTGCTTGGCGAGGAAGAGTGTAAAGCATGAAGGGTGATGATGTACCATTGCATATATATTATTATGTGAGGAGGAGTGTAAAGCATGAAGGGTGATGCCATGTCATTTCACATATATTATTATGTGAGGAAGAAAGTAAAGCACGAAGGGTGATACCGTGCCATTATATTTACATTATCATGTGAGGATGAGAGTAAAAGCACGAAAGGTGATATCGCGCCATTATTTTTTTTATTTTATATTATCATGTGTTCATGGCACGAAGGGTATTTCCTGGAGGCGAGAACGAGAGACATGCATTATATTGTGATAAATTTTCCTTATGTATACATTTATTCCTTTATCTTGAGTTGTTACTGTGGCATCATGATTTCCTTCTTGTTTGTTATATCTTCATCTATGCCGTATCTCATTTATTGCACTTTTGTATAGGCCTTCTACCATGTTAGTTATCCATGCCTTCTATTTGTTTAGCTTATAAAGATCATGCCTGCCTTCTCATTTGTTATATCTATATCTATGTCGTTTCTCATTTGTTGCAATTCGTATAAATATTCTACCATGTTAGTTAGTGGAATTTATGTTCTCCTATATTAATTGCTATCATTACTTCTGTGCTTCCACCTAGTCTGTTGTAGTTGTCCATTTGCATTGCCTTGTTCGTTATTGCTACCTGTGTACTTCCTATTTTGTTGTTACCGTTGTTGGCATTTCTTTCACCTGGTTGGTATTGTCATACGTATGCTTGGTGAGGAAGAGATAAAATGCACGAAGGGCATTGCCGTGCCATTTGATTTGAAATACATTCATATATTTTGGTGAGGATGAGATAAATACACGAAGGGTGTTGCCCTGCCATTTGATTTGATATCTTGAGTACATTTTCTCACATTATGAAAATTTTGTATTTACTACTGTAGTTGATGGTCATCGCTTTAAGGTACGGATTGATTGTGATATTGAGAAATATTAACCGTAATTTCTTCTAGTAATTATTTACTATTTCGAATATTTGTTCTCGTACTCTTCTCTGTTATATTCTAATATTGTTTCTATTATAATTCTACTACACATATCATATCAGTGAGTATCTTTTAACTAAAAGCCTTGTCACTACTTCACCGATGTTAGTCAAGATACTTATTAAGTATATGGGGTCGATTGTGCTCATAGTACACTTCTGCACCTTGCGTGCAGATCTTGATGTTGATGTTGCTGTGTATGGTGGGAGCTGACATTGAAGAGGTACATGCGTTCCGGTTGCAACTGCCACTTGTCCTTAATATCTTTAGATTTGCAAATCTGTTTATGTATGTTTTAAATAGATGATGTATTTACTTCGTACCAGCTTTGTAAACTTTAAATCTTAGAAGGTCATGATTTGCACTACCAGTCCTTGGGATTTGTATTGAAAGTTTAATTATTTTATCCATTGTCTTTTATTACTTGATTTGAGTTGTGTTAATGGTTATTTGTCTTACATAGTGGGTAGGGTTAGGTGCCATCATGACTAGTTGGATTTTGGGTCGTGTCAAGTTGATATCAGAGTACTAGGTTCATAGGTTTTACGAGTCATGAGCAAGTGTCTAGTAGAGTATTGCAGATCAGTATGATGGCGTTCATACCTATCTTCGAGAGGCTACATGGTATTTAGGAAACCTCCCATCTTTCTTTCCTTATTGTGCAATCTTGTTTCAACTTAAAGTCTATAATTTCGATTCTTCCTATTCATCCGTACGTGATGTTGAGCACCAAATATCATTGTGCACCAACATCTTATGATGTTGCAGATGGGTTGCGAAGGGCTGTGGATACTTGATTACCATCACGATGTGTTGTCCGGGCTTGATGTTGATGTATTGGTAGGTCTACCACATTTGTGGTACGAAGCGGATTCTTGTATCTGGATGGTAAGCATGAACTTTGGAAGACTGATTGGTGGCGTAGTTATTGTGATTATGGTGGGTTCACGATAAGGTGTTGATTTGAGTACAACCGGGGGGTCATCTCCTGTGTGACGAGTTTGGATAGTGTGTTTCGTATGAGGTTTCCATTCAGTAGAATGCATATATTATCATTTCAGAGCATTTAGGGAAGTTTTCTTGACTATTGATAGGATGGATGTGCGCTTGACAGAGTCTTCGAAGTGTTCTATGACCAGTATTACATGAGTTATGAAGTATTCAGCTGATTAGCAGTGGGGGATCAGGGCAGCTATGAAGATATGGTACTGTGGATTACCGACAACGTGTTCTGTGGCTTCGAGATATGGTCCTAATATTTGCACTATCGTATTAGGATTAGGAATGCTTGGTAGAATGATACCATATTTTTACTTAGAGTTGGGCAATGGTCCTTGTCGGACGAGAGAGAGCTTCTTGACTTGTTGATGTCATGGGTAGGTATGTGTTTCTGCATTGTTCTTTTATCACTAGCAGCATTGTGAAGCTCCAGGACGAGGTTTTATTTGGTATGAAGTGTATTACTAGTATCGAGATTGTTATTGGGCAGCTATGGTGGTCGGGAGTTATTACTACGGGTATCTGAATTATGTGGAAATATCATGTGAGCATACATTGGGTTAAGGTTGTGGCTTGATTCGGCTGGTTCAGGCTTATACAGTGTATTGATGCAAGATTTGGGTCTTATGATGAGTTTCAGCCGTTGAGGATTGGGTTCTAAGGTTTATGCATTAAGGATGAAGTAAGTTCTTTAGTTAAGTTATGTTGTCAGGCTTACATGGATTGGGGTGATGTGGGATCACTCACGGGTGTATGTATGGTGAGCTCATGAAGGGATTTGATAGCTTTGGAATGATTCTTGGAATATTCGAGGATGAACATATGTTTAAGTAGGGGAGAATATAACGATCCAACTGGTCATTTTGAGCATTTGCATTCCGTTCAGCTGTTTAAAGTCTTGAGTAGCTTCATATGATGCATTATGACAGATGTCGCCCAAACTCACACCACAGATATAGGTAGTGAGGCGGTCGAAGCAATAATAAAACCCAACGCAAGACGGGGTCGAATCCTCAGGGAGTTAGAATTGGGATTAGGTTTATAGTTAGTGTAATTATACGATATGCCTTATATTACACTTCCACATTCTTGTTTGTTGTTTCTACTTCTACTATAAACTATTGATTGCAATTATAAAACTAGAAGACAATATTTTTGGTTTTGGTGTTTTTCAAATGATAAAAGATCTAGGGTCGTGACTTCCACCTAGGTGGTTACCTAATGGGTTATAAACTCTAGGACAAGTTTGATTGGTCTGCGTTGTAATATAGCAATCACACGCAATTACCCACTCTATACCTCTTGGTAGCTTGAGTGATTTTGCCCAATTTGGATTTTTCAAGTCCAAATGGGTATAGCACAAAACAAGTGATAAATGCTCAAGTCGGGTCTTACTATATCTAGATTCAACCCTTTAATTGGTGCTATCAATTTCTTAAGTTCGCCTCAAATATTTTGTTAGCCAAGTTTTCCTAGACTTAGTCTCTCTTTCTCAAGTAGAGACTAAGTCAATTAGGCATGAATCAATATTTGCAACCATTAATTCTAGAATTCAAGCAAGAACTAGGCTAAATATCACTAAGCCAATCACAAACAAGTCCTAAATCAAACACCCATTAAGTACCCACACTAGGGTTGGGTCAGAACCCTAGCTAGAATTTTAGCTACTCATGAAAAATGAAGAAATACAAGAAGAAATTAAGATAGAATGCATAATAATTGATTGGAGAAAGAAAATCTAATGTTTAGAAGCTAATCTAGTACAATATTACTCAAAACAGTAAGGAACAACGGCTCAGGTGCTCTCCCAAAACAAAACTTACCCTAAAAATGACAAAACGTTCTATTTATACTAAGCTGAAAATATCTAACAAAAATGCCCCTGCAGAGGTTGTGCGGCTGCATAATTCTGAGTGCGCTCCGCACTCTGAGCTTGACTGGTCAACTGGGCCTTCTACGGTCGCATAAAAGTGGTATACGTCCGCACTTCATCTAATTGTGCGGTCCGCACAGTTCTGAGTGCGGCCGCACATTTGATTTGGGCTGGGACTTGGATCTTCTTCTGCCGAGCACATAATTATGAATGCGGCCGCACCTTTGAATGTCGCGGCTGCATAGCTTCAATCAAGGCTCTCTGATTCTGGTCGTTTGCGGGCCGCATAATAGTTAGTGCCACCGCACTTGGCATCCTGCGGCCGCACAATAATGGTGCGGTCCGCATTTCTTCAGCTTGCCCAAAATTCCAACTCTCTGAATCTCTCTTCTGTGGCCGCACCAAAATTATGCGGTCCGCATACTCTGAAGCTAATCTGACAGGGCTTTTTCATTGTTTGCGGCCGCACACAGTATTGTGCGGCCCGCACTGTAAGCATTTTTGCCTTGTTTTAGTCTTTGTCCAATTTGGACTCTTTTTTGAGTTGATTTTCACTTCTTTGGCTCGTCTCCCAATATTCCTGCACAAAAGCACATTTTATTAGTTCCTGGGAATACTCTTAAGTATTTTTGAGCTAAAACATAAGTAAAAGAGAGCAAATTAGCGGTCAAAATCCCTACTTATCAACTCTCCCAAAGTTAAGCTTTTGCTTGTCCTCAAGCAATTAAGGCAATTCCCACCTCCACTAGAAAAAAGGATATTTTAGCTGGCCTAAGGTCAATCAATCACACATCATTTGGGACCAACAATTACCCACAACACATATGAATTATCAACAATGCAATGATTTGACTTTGCTTTTGAGTACAATAGTTCTAATGTGACACTAGAGTATGAAGAGTTGACTTTATTCATCAAGGACGCTCGCTATTTCATGTAGGTCATTGTGGATCCCAAACTCCTCCTCCTCTACTCTTCATTAGAATATCTCACTTTAGAATGTAACACTCGATGCAAGGATTGTGAAAAGTTCGCTCATCTCTCTCAAATGAATGCCACAAGTCCGGCTCTAAGTACCATAAGCTTGCCCCTTATGTAAATCACCACTAATGTAAGCTCACTCAACTTGAAATCATGTAGGGATTTTGCGGGATGTAATGAAAGCTTTTGGACTAAGGTAGGAGTTGTTGAAATAGAATGGTTTCATCTTTCCTTAAGCACTCAATTTTCTCTGCGGCTCATACTTTGCCGACTCTTTGAGTCAATTCCTTTTTCCTCGGGGGAACTAGAGAGATATAATGTCACTCTTTCTTGATCATGACATTCATTGTTTTTAATTTACTCCATGCCATTCATCATTGTTTTCTTTGAATCACTTCAATTTTCTACCTTATTCACTTTCTTTTTGGCATTTTTTCCTTTTTTTTATTCTTTCTTTCTTTTCTTTGCCTTCACTTTTCTTCCTTTCTTTCTCTTCCGTGTACCTTTTTTTCACTTTCAAACTCCTCGTCTCTCCCCCAAACTTATATTTTTGCTAATTATTTCTCAAGAATGCTAAGGAAAGATTGGGTGCCAAAAAAGGGTCACTAAAAAACAGATAAAGGCTTGTAACGTGGTTATTGAAAGAAAGAAGGCTTAGGCTTAAATGGGTTGACTAGGGATATCACATTGGTAGGCTATGGAAGATTTCAAACTTCAAATCGGATCAAGGAGAGCCTACAATCATTTCTCAAGCTAAGCTACACTTAGAATTTCGCCTAGAAATATATTCAGGGCAAGCTCTAGACTATTAGTACGAGAACTTGGACTTGCAATTCAATACCTCCCTTTTTTCAAGCCACTGAATTGCTAAAGAGACCGGAGTCGAGGGCCCACAACAACCCTAGTTAGGATTGAGAATCACAAATGGCTCGACTGAACCACTCGATGACTGATTAAGTCAACACAATAGTCAAAAGGTCACAACTAGAGCTATTTTATGCCAACAACTTTGTTTTTAACCATAAGGTTGGAGGTAAATGTGTTGGTACCAAGTGAAGAATGCTTGAGACCCTTTTATTCATTACTACTATATTTTCCTAAACATAAAAGAAAATGGACTCAATCCCTTAATAAGGTTGTCACGCCATCTATCATTGGGAAAATCAATCCGGTTCACACAAAATCCACCTTTGGAAAGAACCGTGGCATTAAGAAAACCAACGGCTTATTGATCACTCAAACATAAAAAGAAGCTAACAAATCAAAAGGAAACTACTAAAGTAAATAAGAAGTTATACTACTAAGAAAGGCAAAGTAAAGAAGCTACGAAATAAACTATGGAAAGCAAGATAAGTGAATATACAAACAGAAGTAAAATGAATATATACATAAGGGAGACTGAATATATACATCAAACGAATGAGAGAATATATACATACCAAAGAGAAAATAAAGATAAAGGAAAAAATAGTATGAGAGTTATTACAGGCCACATGTCAATGTCAATCAATCAAAATAGACCACCCCCCGAATAAAAATAAGCATTGTCCCCAATGCTTAACAAAAATAAGAACAGGGAAGGGTAGAAAGTTAAGATAACTCCCTATATGGTAGCAGTTTGCATGGGATCCGCAGCACCCTCTGTCTCCTCTAGCTGTATCTCATCATCACCTGGCTGAGGGACAACAGGGTTGCTGAGCATCTGGATCATCTCCTCAGTGGTGTGGGCAGTTGCAACGGGCTCCTCAGACTGGCCGACTGCTATATGTGATGCCTCTGGTACTTCTGGTGCTTAAGGTGCTCCCTCCATAAGTAAGTCTAGTGGTAGATCTCCGGCAGATGTAATTTTGGCAACCACTTTCCTCAACTTGTCCACTGACCTCTTCGATGCCTGAGACTTCCGCATCTTCTTTGTTTGCTTTCCCAGCTCCTCAATGACCTCCCCATACGCCACTAGAGTCTCCATAATGGTCTTCTAGTTGTCCAGAATCTTCTTCAATGTTTCCTCCATTGACGGAGGTACCGATGGTGCTGTTGGGGCTGCTGACTGTGATGCAACAACACTGGATATGTCAGACAGCTTTGAAGTAGCTACCTACATCCAGTTGTTGAGACTCGCCAATGTCTGGGAGACTCGCAGCGCAGTCTATGGATAAGTGGATGAAGCTGGCACTGATAATGGCCCTGATAATGAGGCTGGTGGTCTAGAAGACGACAGTGATGGCATGGCTGCTGTCCCGGTGGAAGGACCGGCAGCTGTGGAAGGCTCAGCAGCTGAATCAGTAACTACTACCACTAGCTCCTGAGACTGGCTAGCGGAGGTAGTTGCCTTACCCTTGAACTTCGGGTTGTCAGCACCCTGCAGGTGGTACCATGAGAAAGGCTTCTTGGCCTTTACTTCTGTATCATATTGCCTCGGCTCCACCTTTTGATCTTTGAAGTATTCTGTGAGTAAGTTCGGGTACGGGTATGATCTCTCATCTTTATAGACAGCTAATGTGATGTTGGTGGACATGATGACACCAACAATAATAGGATACCCAGCCATAATCGAAGCCACCAAGACTGTACAGGGAAGTGGGAGGTTGTTCTCATTTAGGCACAGATCAGTGCGGCTGCACACAAATGTTTGCCACCCTTTTGCTTCAAAATTTAGGGTGGCACGAACTATGGGAACCCTTGCTGTAAGCCACAGAGGTGTTGATCCTCGAATAGCCAAAATCTCAGCTAGCCACGGGCGAGCTGCATCACCCATAGCCAGCTTTTCCAAGTATTGGGCCGCCTCCACTTCTTCAAATCCCACATAAGAGTTCAAAGCACAGGAGGCGAATTGGACTTTCAGATTTCACACTTTTATCACCTTGGTACCCTTCTTAATGTGAGCCATATTGGCATAAAATTCTTTAACCAAGTGCTCATTTGCATCGAAGGCGCTTTGGGTGAACCATTTCCATCCTTTTCTCTCCTGGAATTGTCTGAGGACATTTGGCTTGTGCTTGTCCAAATCCTTTATCAAGAATTGTCGCTCAAGAGTGAGTGATCTCTGGGGCCACCACTCTTAAATCTGTTGAAGGCAGTCAAGCTGACAAATCTGTCTTCCCACATCTCCATTTTGCTCGACCTCTCTAAACCCTCCACCAGCATCACCCCCTCTACCATCATCCAGGACATCATCATCATCATCAACATTGATTGATGCAGCGGGGGAATGTGGGGAAGAGGGCTCAGAGTCTGGGCTACCCTCTTCCGAACCTTCGGAAGAACTAGCAGTAGAAGATGTCTCATCTACCAAGTGGAATCTACCCAGGAGTTGTTGTGATTGGGCTTCCGGCGGTGCTTGCACGGAGTTACCCTCAGAAGCTTCCCCAGATGGGAGATACTCACTGGTCTCTGAGGGTTCAGGAACTCTATTGGCGGTTTGTTTCTTGCCTATGGTCCTCCATTTTGATGTATCTCCTCCACCACGTGATCTAACCATCGTCTGTAATTCATAACAATAAGAATCAGTTAGAGTTCAGGTTCATAGGACACAGATATATGCATGACAGTTGCAGGCCAGTTGTGGAAAAACAGAAGAGGCAGTGGGGACCGCACAAAGTGAGACAACCAAAAGTGCGGACCACATAATTTTGAGTGCGGCCGCACAGCCAAAAGTGCGGACCGCACAATTTTGAGTGCATCCGCACAATCCCAGGTTCAGAATACTGGGCTCTCTGATCATTCATCACTGTGGACCGCACAATTTCACTGCGGACCGCATATTTTTGAGTGCAGTCCGCTCAAGTCAAGCACACAGAAGCCCTATGTTAAAGGACTGCAGACTGCACAAAAATGTGTGCGGCCGCACAATTTTGGTTTTCACGGGTAGTACTCTAGGGTTCATGCAATATTTTCACAATTGAGACACGGTTTGCACAAATTGACAAGCTTAGTGGTCTACCCAGTCCCTAATTAACACATAAGAGGATACCCACATGATTTTGAAGCACATATTAAGCATATTTGACATTTATAGGCCTAAAAATAACTAACTAATCAAAGAAAACAAGAACTCAAATTAAGAAGAAAGATCAAAAATATAACATGGATTGAACATACTAGTAGTGAATGATGCAGGTGAGAATCTAACTTGATGAAATGAGGGAAGATTTAGAGCTAATGGGGTATGCACTGTGCTTTCTTAGGGCTTGAGCTTTCAGAGAGTGTAAAGTGTGAAAAGTTTGAAAATCCCTATTTATAGGTTGACCCGTCGGGCCCAGGACTTACCTGAGTGCGGCCGCACAATTTTTAGTGCGGTCCGCACTCCTTACCTATACCTAGGAAGACTTTCTACGGTCCGCACAAGAATGAGTGCGGCCGCAAAATTTGTGCGGACCGCACAATTTTGTGTGCGGCCGCAATTTGTTAAGGAAATTTGACAGGCCAAACTTCAGAGACATTGCATTTTTGATCTTCCAGTTATGCGATCACACATAGAATTGTGCGGCCGCAAAGTGATTGTGATGTCCGCATAATGTTGGTGTGGTCCGCACTCCTGTGACACTTAGCCAATTTTTCTTGCACAAACCCTGCAATGCACACCCATTGCTGCATACACTTCAAAACTAGTTAGCACTAAACAAAGCTATCTAAAAAAGAAGAAAAACAAGAAAAAAAGAAAAAGATGCATGGGTTGCCTCCCAAGAAGTGCCTGATTTAACATCGCGGTACGACGCAGATTACCAATCATTTGAAATGAAGAACTGCCATAATGTGGCCATCATCAACCTTGCCAAGATAATGTTTAACCTGATGCCCAATGACTCTAAACACCTTATTATTCTTATTTTTCAAATCTAGAGCACCAAAGGGGGTTACATTCACCACTTCAAAGAGGCCACTCCATTTTGACTTCAATTTGCCCTGAAACATCCGTAACCGGGAATTGAACAATAGCACAAGATCACCCTATTTAAATTCCTTATTGTGGATGCACTTGTCATGGAGGTACTTCCTTCTCCTTGTAAAGAGACGAGCTTGTGTAGGAATGATACCGGAATTCATCAAGCTCATTCAATTGTGGCATCCTTAGATTTGCCGCGACATCCCATTCAAGGTTCAACTTCTTCAAAGCCCATACGACCTTATGCTCAAATTCTATCGGAAGTTGGCATGCCTTTCCGAACACTAATCGGTATGGAGACATCCCGATCGGTGTTTTGTAGGTCGTTCTATAAGCCCAAAGAGCATCATCAAGTTTTCTTGACCAATCAGTCCGGTTGGCATTGACTGTCTTTGATAAAATACTCTTTATCTCCTGGTTGGAGACTTCAACTTGTCCGCTTGCTTGAGGATGGTAGGGGGTTCATACTTTGTGAGTGACACTATACTTTGTGAGTAAGGTATCAAAAGCCTTGTTGCAAAAATGCGAACCCCCATCACTAATAATGGCTCTTGAGGTACCAAACCTCATGAAGATGTTCTTTTTCAAGAATGCCACCACACTCCTTGCTTCATTGTTGGGAAAAACAATTGCCTCTACCCATTTAGATACATAATCAACCGCAACTAGAATGTAGGTGTCCCTACAAGAGCTAACAAACGGACCCATAAAATCAATACCCCACACATCGAAGATATCTATCTCCAAAATAGTGGTGAGAGGCATTTCATTCTTCTTTGAGATCCCACCGGCCCTTTGGCATTCATCACACTGCTTGACAAGCACTCTAGCATCCTTGTAGAGAGTAGGCCAATAGAATCCACAACTCAAAACTTTTGCTGCCATACTTGCTCTACCATGGTGACCACCATACGGTGAAGAGTGTCAAGCCTCAAGAATACCCATTTGTTCTTCCTCCGGCACACATCATCGGATTACACCATCAGTAAATATTCGGAAAAGATACAGCCCATCCCAATAATAATCAAGGCAATCCCGTCTGAGCTTCTTCCTTTGGTTTGAAGAGAACTCATTTGGTACAATGCCATTCACAAGATAGTTTGCTAAATCGGCGAACCATGGCATCCCAGTCATCGAAATGGCTAGGAGTTGCTCGTCAGGAAATGAATCATTGATCTCAAGGCCGTCATGTGGCCTCCCCTCCTCCTCCAATCTGGACAAGTGGTTCGCCACTTGATTCTCGCTACCCTTGCAGTCTTGAATCTCTAGATCAAACTCTTGCAATAGAAGCACCCACCGCATCAACCTTTCCTTAGAATCATTTTTGCTCATCAAATACCGAAGCGCCGTGTGGTCGGTGTAAACAATTACCTTTGTACCCATCAAGTATGGGCGTACTTCTCCATAGCAAAGACAATAGCAAGGAGCTCTTTTTCGGTCACCGTGTAGTTGACTTAGGCATCATTCATGGTCTTTCTTGCATAATAGATCATATGAAAGATTCTGTTGATACATTTCCCCAACACCGCTCCACCCGACACATCAATTGCGTCACATATGAGCTCAAAAGGCAAGATCCAATTCGGACCGGTAATAATAGGATTAGTAGTCAACTTGAACTTAAGCAACTCGAATGCCTTCATGCAATCTTCATTGAAATGGAACTTGGCATCCTTCTCCAAAAGTTTACACAAAGGGTTCACCACTTTGGAAAAATCTTTGATGAATCGGCGATAGAACCCCGCATGACCCAAGAAGCTCCTCTCTCCCTTCACGGATATATGGGGAGGGATTTTGGCGATCACTTCAATTTTGGCTTTATCAACCTCAATACCAAACTTTGAAATCTTGTGATCGAGGACAATGCCTTCCTCGACCATGAAGTGATATTTCTCCCAATTCCAAACCAAGTTAGTTTCCTCACATCTTGCCAATACCTTGTCCAAGTTGTTCAAGCAATGATCAAAAGAATTCCCAATGACAGAGAAATCATCCATGAAGACCTCAAGAATACTTTCCACCATATCGGTGAAAATGGCCATCATACACCGTTAAAAAGTCGTCGGTGCATTACATAACCCAAATGGCATCCTCGAAAATGCAATGGTACCATATGGACAAGTGAAAATGGTCTTCTCTTGGTCCTCAGGAGCAATAAAAATCTGATTGTAGTCGGAGTATCCATCCAGGAAGCAATAAAAAGCACGTCCGGCCAACCTATCCAACATTTGATCAAGAAATGGAAGCGGAAAATGATCTTTTCGAGTGACTTTGTTGAGCTTCCTATAGTCCATGCACACTCTCCACCCGGTGACAGTTCTTGTGGGGATCAATTCATTCTTGTCATTTGTTATCATTATCATGCCCCCTTTCGTTGGGACACATTGAATCAGAGAATTCCATGAGCTATCGGAAATGGGGTAAACAACACCGACATCCAACCACTTTATGATCTCCTTCTTGACCACCTCTTGCATTGCTTCATTTATCCTCCTTTGATGTTCGACGGAGGGTTTGGAACCCTCTTCCAATATAATCTTGTGCATGAAAAAGGCGGGGCTTATGCCCCGGATATCCCCACAAGGTCTATCTGATTGCTGTTTTGCTTCTTTGTAGCACCTCCAATGTGGACTCTACCTGCATGTTAGTCAAACAAGAAGAAAAGAAAACCGGTAAAGTAGAAGAAGGGCCAAGGAATTCATACCTGAGATTCAGAGGTAATGGCTTTAACTCCAAAGTGGGAGGCTCCTAGATTGAGGGCTTTCTTGGAGGAATCTTCCGAATTTCAAGATCCAAAGATAGCTTGCGGGGCTCATAAGTGTACGACCCCATCCCTTGCAATGCATTCACACACTTCACACAAGGTTGAGTAATACGACTTCCAAATTATCCTCAACATTCATTGTGGCACTAACATCATCAATAATTACTTCGGTCACTAAATCCATGAATGAACAAACTTCATTGCTTTTTGGCTGCCTTATCGATTTGTACACATAGAAAACTACCTTTTTGTCACCCACCCGGAAAGTGAGCTCACCGGCTTCCACATTAACAAGAGCCTTCCCCATAGCAAGGAAAGGTCTACCAAAGATAATGGGTACCTCGTAGTCAACCTCACAATCAAGGATCACAAAGTCCGCTGGAAGGATGAACTTATCAACACGGACTAACACATCATCAATAATTTCCAATGGCCTCTTCATAGTCTGATCCGCCATTTGTAACCTCATAGATGTGGGTCTTGGTTGCCCAATTCCCAAAGTTGTGAACACAGAGTAGGGCATCAAGTTGATACTTGCCCCCAAATCACATAAAGCTTTGGCAAAGTCGGCGCTCCTAATAGTGCAAGGGTTGTGAAAGCACCCGGATCTTCCAATTTTGGAGCCATTGAGTGCACAATAGCACTCACTTGATGTGTCTTCTTGATAGTTTTACAATTCATCGACCTCTTCTTGGTGACCAAGTCCTTCATGAACTTTGCATAACCCGACATTTGTTCCAACGCCTCAACCAATAGTACATTGATAGACAAACTCTTCATCATGTCAATAAGCTGTTTGAATTGGTTCTCACTATTTTGCTTTGCAAGCCTTTGAGGGTATGGAGGAGGAGGCCTTGGCATTGGTGCCTTAGGCTTTGGCACTACCGGTTCCGGCATGTCAATCACGTGCTCCCTATATGGGTTCACCTTTTCTTGCGTCTCCTCCACATTTGCATCAATATCAATTCTCACTTCGTCATTAGCTTCAACAACATTGCTTGGAATTTCATCTTCTTGAACCACAACATCATCATCTACGATTCTTCTTTGATTTGAGGTGGTTGCATCTCCACCTTTTTCACTTCTCGTAGTCACGACCATAGCATGTCCCCTATTATTCCCACCCTTTGGTTTCACCACCGTATCACTTGGTAGTGCCCCCTTAGGACGAGTGTTTAATGCTTGTGAGATTTGGCCAAGTTGAACCTCCAAATTGTGGATTGAAGTGTTGTGGGAGGCTAATTGAGCATCGGAGTCAGCATTTTTCTCTATCATTTTTTTGAACATAGTTTCAATCCATCCCATCTCATTGTTAGAAGAGCTCTGGCCTTGAGAAGGATAGGGAGGTTGATTTCTCGGTTGTTAGAACGTCGGGGGCCTTTGAAAACCCGACCCCCGATTGTTGTTGTTGTTTCACCCTCCTTGATGACCTCCCCAATTACTTTGATTGTTGCCACCCTAATTACCTTGGTTTCCTTGATTATTCCAATTGCCTTGATTATTGTTATTTCCCCAATTGCCTTAATTGTTGTTGCCACCACTCCAATTGCCTTGGTGGCCTTGGATGTTCCAATTTCCTTAATTTCCTTGTGATCTCCATTGTTGTTGATTTTGAGCATTATTTCTTTGATCTTGATAATTGTTGAAGTATTGCACTTCTTCTTCTTGCTTATTATATGAATCACCTTAGTCATACCCACTATCATCTTGCATGAATTGTTCTGGACGGCTTTGCCCTTGTTGACCTTTTTTTCGTCTCTTGTTCATCATCATATTTACGCCTTCCATCGCATTCACTTGTTTCGGCCCTAGAACTTGTTGCAGCTAAGCTTTGGCCAATTGGTTCATTATGGTTGTTAACTCTGCGATAGCTTGCCCGTGATCATGTAGTTCCTTGTGTAAGTGAATGACATTGGGGTCACCTTGCGGAACATTGGCCCTACTTTGCCATGCCGATGAGGTATCCGCCATTTCATCCAAAATTTCAGAAGCTTCGGCATAAGGTGTATTCATGAAGTTCCTGCCGGCAAGTTGATTTACCACACATTGATTTGTTGTGTTGATCCCCATGTAGAAGGTTTTTTGGATCATGGCCTCGGTCATATCATTATTCGGGAGCTCTTTAACCATGGTACGATATCTTTCCCAAATCTCGTGCAATGGCTCATTGGGCTCTTGCTTGAACGCTAGAATTTCATCCCGTAGTGTAGTCACGTGTCCCAGAGAGAAGAATTTGGCAATGAATTTTTCGGCCAACTCATCCTATGTATGGATTGAATGATTGGGAAATCTCTCTAGCCAGTCCAATGCTTTTCCCCGTAAAGAAAAAGAAAATAGCCTCAACCTCAGTTCATCCCAAGTAACCTTGGTTTGCTTGCTCCCCGAACAAGTATAGAAGAACCCCTTGAGAAGCTTTTAAGCATTTTGATTTGGAGCCCCGATGAAGAATGCTCGTTGCTCAAGTAGTGTAAGCATCACGTTGGTGATTTGGAAGTTGCCTGCCCTAATGCGGGGCGAGACTATAACAGTTGCATAACCCTCGTTCGGCAACACCCGATGCGCTGCCACTCTTGGTGGAGGTGGGGTAGGGACGGGAACATTATCATGAGGCGGTCGGCCTCGCCTATGTGCTTGAGGTTCGGGAAACCTCATCTCCTTGAGCATCGTCCACTTCCTCTCCCAATGGCAAATTACCAATGGGCTCGTTGTTGAGAGCCATTCTCTTACCTATAATCAATTAGAAAGCAAAATTAGTGACTCGGAAGGAAGAGAAGACAAATCACACAAAAACCTAGATATATAGCTAAATCCATTTAACTCCCCGGCAACGGCGCCAAAAATTGATGTCGCCCAAACTCACACCACAAATTTAGGTAGTGAGGCGGTCAAAGCAATAATAAAACCCAACGCAAGTCGGGGTCGAATCCTCATGGAGTTAGAATTGGGATTAGGTATATAGTTAGTGTAATTGTACGATATGCCTTAGATTACACTTTCACATTATTTTTGTTGTTTCTACTTCTACTATAAACTATTGATTGCAATTATAAAACTAGAAGACAATATTTTTGGTTTTGGTGTTTTCCAAATGATAAAAGATCTAGGGTCGTGACTTCCACCTAGGTGGTTACCTAATGAGTTGTAAACTCTAGGACAACTTTGATTGGTCGGGGTTGTAATATAGCAATCACATGCAATTACCCACTCTATACCTCTCGGTAGTTTGTGTGATTTTGCCCAATTTGGCTTTCTCAAGTCCAAATGGGTATTGCACAAAATAAGTGATAAATGCTCAAGTCGGGCCTTACTATCTCTAGGTTCAACCCTTTAATTAGGGCTATCAATTTCTTAAGTTATCCCCAAATTTCTTTTTAGTCAAGGTTTCCTAGACTTACTCACTCTTTCTCAAGTAGAGACTAAGTCAATTAGGCATGAATCAATGTTTGCAACCATTAATTCTAGAATTCAAGCAAGAACTAGGCTAAATATCACTAACTCAATCACAAACAAGTCTTAAATCAAACACCCATTAAGTACCCACACTAGGGTTGGGCCACAACCCTAGCTAGAAATTTAGCTACTCATGAAAAATGAAGAAATACAAGAAGAAAGTAAGATAGAATGCATAATAATTGATTAGGGAAAGAAAATATAATGTTAAGAAACTAATCTAGTATAATATTACTCAAATTAGTAAGGAAAAACGGCTCAGGTGCTCTCCCAAAACAAAACTTACCCTAAAAATGACAAAAAGTTCTATTTATACTAAGATGAAAATATCTGACAAAAATGCCCATACGGAGGTTGTGCAGCCGCATAACTCTGAGTGCGCTCCGCACTCTGAGCTTGACTGGTCAACTGGTCCTTTTGCGGTCGCATAAAAGTGGGATGCGGCCGCACTTCATTTAATTGTGCGGTCCGCACATTTCTGAGTGCGGCCGCACACTTGATTTGGGCTGGGACTTGGACCTTCTTCTGCGGACCGTATAATTATGAATGCGGCTGCACCTTTGAATCTCGCGGCCGCACAATAATAGTGCGGTCTGCACATCTTTAATTAAGGCTCTCTGATTTTAGTCGTTTGTGGGCCGCATAATAGTGAGTGCGACCGCACTTGGTATCCTGCGGCCTCACAATAATGGTGCGGTCCGCATTTCTTCAGCTCGCCCAAAATTCCAACTCTCTAAATCTCTCTTCTGCGGCCACACCAAGATTATGCGGTCCGCATACTCTGAAGCTAATCTGACAGGGCTTCTTCATTGTTTGCGGCTACACACAGTATTGTGCGGTCCGCACTTTAAGCATTTTTGCCTTGTTTTGGTCTTTGTCCAATTTTGACTCCTTTTTGAGTTTATTTTTACTTCTTTGGCTCGTCTCCCAATATTCCTACACGAAAGCACATTTTATTAGTTCTCGGGAATACCTTTAAGCAGTTTTGAGCTAAAACGCAAGTAAAAGAGAGAAAATTAGCGGTAAAAATCCCTACTTATCAATGACCTGTTTGAATCATCAGTTTTGTTTTTCATGTGATTTGGGATTTGATTTGGAAGAATAATTCGCAGCTATGAAGCTTTAAGTTGGAAGAGTTGATCATGTTTGAATCTTTATATTTTACCTCATATCGGAGTTTTGATGGTTCCGTTAGGTCCGTATGGTGATTTCAGACTTGGGCATATGCCCGAATTTGCATTTGGATATTTCTAGAAGGTTTCGGCATTATTTGGCGAAAGTTGGCAATTTAAAATTTTGGAATTTTTATAAGTTTACCCAGGAGTGGACTTTGATGTTATTGGATTCGAATTATTATTACGGGAGTTGTAATAGGTTGGTTATGTCATTTGAAACTTGTTTACAAAATTTGAGATCATTCCAAGTTGAGTTGATATGGTTTGGCGCGAGTTTTGGAAGTTGAAAGTTCAAAAGTTCATTAAGTTTGATTTGAGATGGATTCATGATTTTGATATTGTTATGCGTGATTTGAGGCCTCTAGTAGGTCCATAGTATATTTGGAACTCATTGATATGGTCGTACGGGGTTCTGAGGGCTTGGTAAGTTCTGGCATGATTTCAGACCATTCCTATGTATTTTAAGAGTTGTTGGTTGCTAGTGTTTCTGCAACGCATGCGATCACGGAGCTATGCTCGCGATCACGATCGCGAAGAGGAATTTTGGGTTAGTTGTATTTTGTTCCACGCGTTCACAGTTAGAGGGATGCGATCACGAAGGGTGATTGGGAGCTGGGAGCCTTCTGCTTCGCATTCGCGTGGTGCTTTCGCGTTTGCAGTGTTGGGGCACGCTGGTCAACGCATTAGCGAGCAGTGTATTGCGTTCGCGAAGATGGTTTCTGGTCGGAGGCAGTTTTGTGCTTCGGGAGCGCGAGTCTTCTTCAGCATTCGCGAAGGATTCACTTGGGCAGTGTTATAAAGTACTTTATTTTCGGACTTTGAGTTATTTTATCATATTTTGAGTTATGGACCTCGGATTGGGCGATTTTGGAGAGGATTTTCACCACGTGGATTAGGGTAAGTACTTCTTACTCGGATTTGATTATATTTCATGATCCTATCTTCGATTTTGGCATTTGATTGATAATTTTAGAAGAGAAATTACGGGTTTTTGTCTAAACGTTTCTAAAGTGAATAATTGGGTTTTGAACATCGATTCAGAGTCGGATTTGAGTAAAATTATTATGGTTGGACTCGTAATTGAATGAGTTGTCGAAATTTGTGAGTTTTGTCGTATTCCGATGTACGGGCCCAGGTTTGACTTTTTTATTATCTTTGAGTATTTGATTAAAGATTCGACCTTTATCATTTGGATTTGCTTCTTATGGCATTATTTGATGATTTCGAGTTTCTTTTGTCTAGTTTCGAGCTGCTCGGAGGTCGATTTGAGCCGGATGGAGCTTCTAATGTATCGATTCAGCTTGTGTGAGGTAAGTGTCTTGCCTATTTTTGTTGGGGGAATTTTTTCTACTAATTGATATTGTTTTCTACCTACAGGGGTGATGTATATATGAGGTGACGAACATATATGCATGTGTCAGGGTTATTCATGCTTAGGGGTAGATTATACGATTATTTGTGGCTTGTTGGAATTTATGACCTTCTTGCTTCATGTTTTACTTGACTTCTAGATTAATATGAATATGAAGTTAAATGCCAGAAATCATGAATTAGCTTATTATAACTTGACTAAATTTTGACGGACTTTTTGTGAAATTATTGACGTGCTAAATTCGGTCATCACAATACTCAATCACAAATACATCGCTACAATCGCTATTCTTGAAATAATTGTATTCTATACTTGAGTTGAAGATCGCTTTTGTGATTTGTTGAAATAGTTGAACAATAAGGTTCTTGAGGTTTATTGAACTGTTATTGGCTTATAAGCGGTGATTGATGTTCATCTGGAGTATTTTCTGAATCACTTTTCTTGCTGTTATTTATGCTTCCTGCCTTGCTTGTTATTGATATATATATTCTTGGTGAGGAAGAGTGTAAAGCACGAAGGGTGATGACGTGCCATTGCATATACATTATCATGCGAGGAACAGTGTAAAGCACGCATGGTGATGCCGTGCCATTTTATATACATTATCATGTGAGGACGAAAGTAAAGCACGAAGGTTGATATCGTGCCATTGTATTTATATTATCATGTGAGGACGAGAGTAAAATCACTAAGGATAATGTCATGCCATTTTTTTTTATATTATCATGTGTTCATGGCACGAATGGTATTTCCGTACAGGAGAGGACGAGAGACATGCATTATATTGTGATGTATTTTACTTGTGTATACATTTATGCCTTTATCTTGAGTTGTTACTGTTGCACCTATATTCTCTATGTGACTTGTCATTATTGTTCTGTCTTTGTCCTCTACCTAAATTGTTGTTGTTTTATCCATGCCTTCTATTTGTTTAGCTTATCAAGATCACGCTTTCCTTCTTGTTTGGTATATCTACATCTATGCGATTTCTCATCTGTTGCACTTTCGTATAGGTCTTCTACCATGTTAGTTATCCATGCCTTCTTTTTGTTCCTTCTTGTTTGTTATATCTACATCTATGCCATTTCTCATTTGTTTCACTTCGTATAAACCTTCTACAGTTTTAGTTAGTGGAATTTATGTTCTCCTATCTTAATTTCTATCATTACTTCTATGCCTCCTCCTAGTCTGCTACTGTTGTCCATATGTACTGCCTTGTTCGGTATTACTACCTGTGTACTTCATATTTTGCCGTTACTGTTATTGGCATTTCTTTCACCTTGTTAGTACTGTCATACGTATACTTGGTGAGGAAGAGATAAATGCACGAAGGGTGTTTCCATGCCATTTGATTTGAAATACATTGATATATTTTGGTAAGGATGATATAAATGCGCGAAAGCTGTTGCCGTGCCATTTGATTTGATATCTTGAGTACATTTTCTCACATTATGAAAATTTCCGATTTAATACCGTAGTTGATGGTCATCGCTTTAAGGAAAAGATTGATTGTGATATTGAGAAATATTGACCGTAATTGCTTCTAGTTTTATTTATTGCTTCGCATATTTGTTCTCGTACTCTTCTCTGTTATATTCTAGTATTGTTTCTATTACAATTCTACTACAAAGGTCATATCAGTGAGTATCGTTTAACTAAAAGCCTCGTCAATACTTCACCGAGGTTAGTCATTATACTTATTGTGTACATGGGGTCAATTGTACTCATATTACACTTCTGCACATTGTGTGTAGAGCTTGATGCTCATTTTGATGTTGCTGTGTATGGTGAGAGCTGGCATTGAAGAGGTACCTGCGTTCCGGTTACAGCTGCTACTTGTACTTGGTAGCTTTATATTTGCAAATCTATTTATGTATATTTCGAATAGTAAGCTTTGTAAACTCTAAGTCTTAGAAGCTCATGATTTGTACTACCAGTCCTTGGGATTTGTATAGAAAGTTCAATTATTTTATCCAGTTCTCTTATTACTTGATTTGAGTTGTGTTGATGATTATTTGGCTTACCTAGCGGATAGGATTAGATTCCATCACGACTAGTTAGATTTTGGGTCGTGTCAACCCATTTCTTCATATTATGCTCTGTAGCCAAAAGCTAACTTGCAACAACTAGTTCAATCTCTCTCCCCCATGTACTAAAAATTGCGTATCCCTATCTTGAAAGCTAACTCCCCCAGCATCCCCCTCCCCGGGGGGTCGAACATCATGCATAATCACCCCACCTACCCCACCCCCATCGTCGTCCTAACCTCCATCCATCCTGACTCCATCCCTTATCCTACTCTCTAAAAAATTAGACTTTTAGATTTTATTCTCCATAACCACCCTACTCCAAAATTATCACCCCTTAACCACCCCAAACTCCACCCACCCCAATTTATAAATTTTAAATTAGAAAGAAGAAAAACATAGAGTGTGTGTAACAAAGAGAGTGATACCAAGACCTTTGAACAAACCTGAAGTTAGAACATGAAAAACATGATAAGGGAGGGATTTTCCTTAATCCATGATGTAACGTCCTAACTGATTTTGAGTTTTGGAATTCTATTTCTTGATTTGAAACTTTCATGGGTTCATATTATATTTTTGGACTTGCAGTTATGGGTGGATTGAATATGAAGAGCTCGAAAAGATTTGGAACCATAGCATGCTGCTTGGAAATTTAGGAAGTTTTAATAGCAATCCCACCCTCGATTTTAGTAATTTCACTTTGGTTTATATTTTGAAGCTTCCAACAAGTTCACATGGTATTTTGAGATTTTTCGAAATATTTGTATAGTACCAGAGGGGTTGAGGGGAATTTTGTCACTATTACATGAAATTAGAACTTTAGGATTCTATAAGATTGACTTTAGTCTTTATTTTGAGTTATTGCACTTTGTTTCGAGCCTTTTGATAGGTTTGTATAGGATATTAGGATTTGTCGAAATGGTTCGGAGGAGTCTGGGAGGTTTGGATGAGTTTTGACACATTCAGGGAGAGTTTTAAAAGAAAAATCAAGAAAAGTTGTACCAGACTGCAGAGGGACGCAACCATGGTCGCGACGCTAGCCATCGCGCAATCCTGGCACGGACCTGGTCTGACGCGCTAACCCCTATGCAGTGGAATTGTTTTTTTTTTGTTTGTATAAATAGCCTATTTTATCTTCGTCTTCACTATATTTTCAGCTTGAAAGCCCGAATTTTGGATATTTTGTGCAAGATTAATATCGACGATGGTAGAGTTAAGTGATTATAACTCAAATTCGCCATTATATCATAAATTAATCATCAATTTTATCTTGAAACCAAAGGAATCAAAGAGGTGAAAATTGGAAGGGGGGGG
>AWOL01S0001529.1:925482-945987 GCA_000715115.1 Nicotiana otophora
GAGGGTTAGACCTAAACTTAAGAAAGTATATTTTATTGATTTAAATATTAATTTGGTCTCAAAAGGTTATGGGTTATCGGTATTTGACTTTAGTTTTAGGGTTTAACCATGTAGGCTTGGGTTGACTTCTATTAACTTTGACCTAGATTATCGTTTTCTTATGAAATTGAGTGTTATGACCTTGTTTGATACCATGGAGTATTCTTTTAACTATATCGAGCTCATTCATTGAATTTGAAGCGAGAAAAGGTGGTTCTTGAAGGTTAAGACTTTGACCTTAATGGGAAAATAATTTCCAAATTATCTTGTTTTCTATGTACTACGTATTTAGGGGTAACAATATATGTGAGGTGACGAGCATATATGCAGAATCCGTTTGCTTCCACGCTTGAGTAGAATGATAAACATCATATGCTTTACATATTTTACTTGTTTTACATGTGTTATGGCGTTTTGTGCATCTTCACATGCTAGCATCATATTATAAGCATCTCTTATATGCTAGTTTAACATGATAGAATATTATTTGTCATGACTAATTGTTGCATGATTATATAAGCATTTCTCTTATGCTCGTATAATGTTATAGGCACTCTTCATATGCTAGTTTAATATTATAGATTTTATGTATGTTGAATTATATGTTCAACCCGTTAGTCACGCATTGGACATATATATTATTAATTGCATATGTGTTTCATATATATATGATTCTAGCAAATTGAGTTGTTTGGGCGAGTTATAAGATACACGTTGAGTTATTCGTGCTAGTTTATGATGTACATGCTGAATTGGCCATGCAGTTACATGAGACCTCATTAATTGCCCAACCATATTTCTCTCTTGGTGGCGTAAACTCTGATTTCTAAAAAACTGATGAGTTTTGATTTGTTGGACACTTGAGGTGTATCAGTTGATGTAAAGTTCGGGTCTTTATGATGTATATGCATTCATTAACTATTTTGCATTTTATATAAATGCAGACTGGTTCATATCATTAGATGTTGTTTTTGATGCATTTTACTAATGTATTGAGTTATTCGTGGAGAAAGCATGCCTCATATTATAGGCTTAAGTTGTGCATATCATTATATATGTTGTTTTGATGCGTTGATACATGTATTGGACTTGTTTAGTCGAGATAGGGTGCATCACTCCATATGCTCTATCTATGCATACTGTTATATGCTTTGACTGTGACTAGATTATTATGCTGCTTTTGTGAATTTTCCCTTTTGCTGCTATGTAAATAAATTGGATTGGTTTACAATATGAGTTTTGACTGAAACCTCGCCACTACCTCGTTGGAGACAGTCAATAATGTTTATAAGGTATTGCGTCGATATACTGATACTATATTTTTACACCTTGTGTTAGAGTTGAGCGGTTACAAAGTATGAGAACGAGCATTGAAGATATATCAGTGTTCTAGTTGTAAATTGCCATTATATTCATAGTAGTGTAAGACCTTGTATTTCTGTTTTGTATATTTCAACAGATATTATACTTCTTATATTAGATTAGTATTACTATTTTTAGTAGTTTACGACTTGTGAAGACAATTTTTGGGGTAGTATTATATTAAATTCCGCATTTTAACTTTATTTTAATATAGTGATCTTTCTCTTGGGTTAGATTTGCATTATTTGATTCGTCTAATTGATTGAGTTAGGTGCCATCACGACTTAGTAGAGTTTGGATCGTGATATAAGAGTGGCTCGTGTGTGCGTGCGCGTGTATACAACATATGTTACACACCTCATATACAATGTATATTGTTACATACATTTTATACTAGTATATACACATAATATACACTATATATTATTTATATACACCTTATACAATCTATATACACCTCATATTTGATAATAACTGTGAAATATTACCATAGCACACAAAAAGTAAATAATATACGTAAAGAGTACCTAGAGCCAAATTCACCTTCCAGGAAGGGTAACATGAACAACTAGGCCTCCAACAAGAAAAAACAACTTGCTAAACATATTATGAATCAAGAAACAACATCTAAGGACTTTCTTTGAGCCTTTCAGAAAATCTGTAGCATTCTGCAACCCACAATTTACATATACCAAACATCTTTTACTCTATTAATAAAGTGGGGATATTTTAACCAAACGTTACAGTGCAGAAAAGGTCTTCTTAATCTTCAGGAGCATGAAACAAGAATATTTCCATTAGACAAGAATATCAAATGTGCATAATCTCAGACAGGGTCTAAACATTACCACAACTGTCTTATAAACTCTCCCAAAATATGGGTGTCACAACTAGTCACAAACCTCCCACAAGAGGACAAGATCTTAATTGAATACATAATCTGTCCGACAATAACAAAGATACAAAGACACATATAAAGAATAGGGAAGTGAGACTCCATGTAATACAGATAAAATCAAGTAAGCAACTCATCACGAAGTCTCCTAATAGCACTCCTACTCTGCTAGGTGAATGCCACCAAAACCAGCCTAAGAATCTACACAAAATGTGTAGAAGTATAGTATGAGTAAGAAACCATGGTACTCAATAAGTGTAGCCTCGAAGAAGTAGTGGCGAGAGGTCAATAAAGATACTTACTAACAACTCGAAATCATATGAAGCATGTACAACATATGGCATATAATATGATATCATCAATCAAGTCCACCATTGGAAACACGGTAAAGTTGGTACATAGATATGCTTTACAAACAGGAAATATCACACAATATCATATACTTCAAATCTTTCACTATCATGAAATGATTCAAATGACAATCATTTAAATGTAAGAGCCACTGCATGAGTTTATGCTAGCAATGCATGCTCACAATCCAATACCATTCCTCACCACACAATTCTATATATTCAACAATGATCGAGTGTTCAAACTACAAATCTGAGTATTTGTGCTCACAGGGTCCAAAGCAACATGGGTAATCACCTGACCCTGGAGGGATAGTACGAAATTCAATCATCGTCGCGACGTTCAACCCGACCCACTAATAATAATAATAATACCATATCAGTGTGCAATCCGATCCACATATACTACTATTACGGCCTGTAACCCGATCCACACATTATACCGTTGTGGCGTGAAACTCGATTCACACAACATCATCAATAATCATTATCTTCTCATAAATTCCGCGGTGCCAACATTCTCAGCTTTTTATTATATTCAATTCTCCAGCTCATAAATAGTATGAAGTAATATAATTAAAGGAACCACATGATAATAATAAAAATATGGATAAAGACCATATGATTAAAAGATGGCTATGGCTAATCATGTAATTCAATTCATCTCATTAATTCAATAAATGAATTTCATATCCGGTAGTGTTTTTATAACATTTAACACGAATAGATTAAGTTATGTAATCGCCAAAACATGAATCAACATGATAAATATATGACTACGGCTTAGCAATGAAGCTCAATGTGGCAAATTAATTATTTATACCCAATTTAACAAGTCATAATATTAAGCATGATTCTAAGACACGATTAAAAATCATCACATAGTCTTAGAATTAAGGAAACATGAATAAGAAGTTCACATAGTCCAAACAAGGCAAAATTATTAGCCAGATTTTACTAAATATGGTGACAACCTAGCTACGCACATACACTCGTCATCTCGCATATACGTGGCTCCTAAAGCAAGCAAAAAGTAGAAAATAGATCACCTATGGGGAGAATTTTCTCTTACAAGAATAGACAAGAGACTTACCTCCACCTGTTAGTCTTCAACCTTCTAAAATTGCTTTCCCTCTCAAATCAACCTCCAAAGGACTCGAATCCACAAATTAGTAGTGAAAATCCCTTCCATAATCGCCTCCAGTCGAGCTCCAAAATTGAAAAATAGTGAGAAATAAGCTAAACCCTTAAAGTTATAACGCTGCCAGTGATTCTGCATTTGCAGTAAACAATCCTGCATCTGCGAGTCCACTTTTGCGGTCCAAAACCTTGCATTTGCGAGATCCTAGTGGTTGACCGAAACTCGCAGGTGCGAGCTCCTCTTTGCAAATGCGAGGGCCGCATATGCAGAAACTCATCTAGAAGCGCCTACGCTCAAGCGCCCAAAGCATTGCAAAAGTGACAACTTGCCATGACATCCTCCCTTTGTAGGTGCGAACCAACTCCTCGCATCTACGACATCGCACCTGCATACCAAAATCTTCTAGGTGCGACACACCAATACCAGCAACACAACCAACTCCAAAATTATCCGCAATCATTCAGAAACACACCTGAGCCTCCCGGACCTCTGTCTAACTATACAAACAAGTCCTAATACCTCATCTGAACTTATTTAGACGCTCAAAACATCACGAATAACATCCAAACCAAGAATCGAAGACCAAAATTCATCTCTTAACTTTCAAACATTCCAACTTTGCCAAATACGTCCGAATCATGCCTAAATATTATGTATTTCAACCAAACTTTGCACAAATGTTCCAATATACGAAATGATCCTATACAAGTCCCGAAACACGAATCGAATCCTGATAACATTAAAGTCAACTAATGGTCTAACCTACGAACTTTCTAATTCTTCAAACTGCCAACTTTCGGCAAATATAGTTAAAACCTCCTAGGAACCTCCAAATTTAAATATGAATATACGCTTGAGTCCAAAATCACCATACGAATATTTTGGGACCATTAAATCACCAATCCAGTTGGTCCGCATACCGCATACCGGACCATGAAATGCCAAAAACATAATGATATTTGCTCCGCATATCATGCTTGGTCTACCAAGATGCTTCCTCGACCGGTTAACCTCCCCACTTAATCTTCACTATTGCAACCTCTTTCGATTTCAACTTCCGAACTTGCCTATCCAAAATGTCCATCATCTCTTCTTCATAAGCCAAATTCTCATCCAACTACCCGAACTGAAATCCAACACATGTGACTGATCTTTATGATATTTCTGAAGCATGAAAATATGGAATACCGGATGTGACTGATCTATATACTCGATGTCCACCATCTCTTCTTCATAAGCCAAATTCTTATCCAACTACCTGAACTGAAATCCAACACATGTGACTGTCTTTATGATATTTATGAAGCATGGAAATATGGAATACCGATTTCTGTCCACTATCTCTTCTTCATAAGCCAAATTCTCATCCAACTACCTGAACTGAAATCCAAAACATGTGACTGATCTTTATGATATTTCTGAAGCACGAAAATATAAAATACCGGATGAACTCCCGAAAAGCTGGGTGGCAAAGCAAGTCTGTAAGCCACTCACCTAATCTCTCTAAAACCTCAAATGGACCAATATACCGAGGGATCAACTTGTCGTTCTTCCCAAATCTTATCATGCCCTTCACAGGCAAACTTTGAAGAAGAACCTTCTCATTCTCCATGAAAGCCACATCACAATCCTTCCTATCATCATAACTCTTCTTCTTGGACAGTGCAATATAAAGTCGCTCCTAAATCAACTTCCCCTTCTCCAAAGCATCACGAACCAAATTTGTGGCCAATAACCTAGCCTCATCGGGCTCAAACCAACCAATTAGAGAACGAATTTGCCTCTCATATAAGGCCTCATACGGAGTCATCTGGATACTAGACTAATAGTTGTTGTTCTGGAAAACTCTACTAATGGTAGAAATTGATCTAGCCTCCAAAATCAATAACACAAGCCCTCAACATATCCTCAAGGATCTGAATGGTCCAATCGGACCGCCCATCCGTCTGAGGGTGAAATGCAATGCTTAGCTCAACCTGCATTCCCAACTCATGCTGAATAGCTCTCCAAAATGCGATCTAAACTAAGTGCGGCAATCCAAGAACATGCACACCATGCAAGCGGACAATCTCTCTGATGTATAGCTAAGCCAACTTCTCAGAAATGTAAAAAGAACTCCGAATGGATCGAATCATACTTAAACTACTCGGAATGACACCAAATTTTGCTTGCAAGTCTTAAATCACCATACAGAACTATTCTCGGGCTCGAAATCCCAAACGGATCTCGATAACACCAAAGCCTACTCCAAACCAAATTTAAAGAACTTTTAAGCTTTCAATACTTTCAACCTCAGGCACCGAAACGCTCCCGAAACATGCATTGAGAAATATAAGAAATAATAATAATAATAATAAAACTACAAATTAAACCATTTAAACTATCATAATAGAACTCAATAGTACAACTGTCAACAACTCCCCAAAACCTGGTGGAACAGAGCCATAAGCTCTACAAGAATATACTGATAGTCTTGGAATACAATACTATTTTGGAACAAGAAATAAATTGTAGAATATCTAAAAGGCAGAAGGTGACGTCGAGAAGGTATACCTTGAAATATCAAAAAGCAGCTAATCAAGCAATCACTAGAGTCCAACACGGTCAAGCGTACCTGGATTTGCAAACAAAAATGTGCAGAAGCATAGCATGAGTACACCACAATGGTACCCCGTAAATATCAAGCCTAACATCAGTAGAGTAGTGATGAGGCCAGGTTAGGATACCTACTAGGACAAGATAAATGGAACAAAGTATAATAAAGATAATTAACGGTAAACGATGAACTGAGTGGCAAATAAGCAGTGTCATAATGTAATCTATTGATAGAAAATACATCAAGAAGGAAAAAAGAAGGGAACACATACTGAGAACCAGAAGTAATCAAATACGGACAAGACTGGTAAGACAATAAAGAGAAATAATGAGTATTGTGAAACCAATAAACCTTTTCAACATGGAATGTACAAAAATAATCACAACCGAGGTACTGCCTCGTCTTCATATTTCACAATTTTAATCACAATATTTTCTTATATCAAAGCGTGAGACTTACATTTAGTTTTGAACATTATTTTCCTGAAATAGCTACATGAAATTTAGCCCACCTTATCTCACCGCGTGGCTTCAAGTATTTCGCCTATTAGTAACACATGTATCAAGCCCACTTTATCTCACCAAATGCGTATCAACCCCTAGCCTTATAACACTGCATGCGTATCAATATCACAACACAGCCACAACTCGCACCACAAGTGCCTATATGCCATAACTTTCCAAAAAGTCAACAATACCAATGTGTCCACAACAAATAGCCCATGGCTCAATCACAATGTTTACAATAATCTCAGTAAGAACAAGATGAATGAGGAATACTCAACAAGGAAAGATACCTCAACAATTAACAATTTCACCTCAAAGTGATAACGACTTTTACAACTTCAACTCCAATATCTCAACAAGATGATATTCCACAAAATAATAACTTCAAGTAAGAGTAATTCAATAATAAAGAGGTAACAATAAAATAAGGAAAGTAACAACTTCAACTAAAATATATGAGAGTAAATATAACAAGTAAGAGGTAGAACAACTGCTAACACCGTCTAATGAAGCATGTAAGAGTAGATTAACACATGTAAGAGTAGACTATCAATGAAAGATGTAGCGTATTATGACAATTCAATTAAGGCATGGAAAGAGCCTAAATAACCTAAACTGGTCAAATATCACATATAGCCCGTGAACACACTCGTCACCTTGCATACACGTCTTTCACATAACACAAATAGCATAATCAACTCAAAACCTAAGGAGTAGTTCCCCTCCCCCCCCCTCCCCCACAAAGTTAGGCAAGATACATACCTCAACTAGGCCATATCAACATTCAAAAATAGCTTTTACCGTAAGATTTGCCTCCGCACGGTTCAAATCTAACCAAAATTGACTTAATAATATCAAACATTGCAAGGAAAATCAGTTACAATAGATAAAGCTATGATCTTTACACATTTTCCAAGAAGTCAATAAATGTCAACCTCGGCATGCGCAGTCAAAATCAGGGTCCACGGGTAGATTCTGACTACCCATAACCCCATGAGTCCATATATGTGATTAGTTTTCAAATCTGAGTCCAAATCGACTCTCAAAACTCCAATCTTTATTTTTCCAAACTTTGAAAAAAATACCAAAATTTCCTCTTTGATTCACATAAATTTTGATGTTAAATCTAAGATATAATCATGAAATATAGTTGAATATTGATTAAATCACTTACCCAATATTTGTAGATGAAAATCCCCTCTTCAAATTGCTTCCAACCGAGTTTACGGTTCTGAAATATGAAAATGAGATTAAATCCCGACTTTCCAGCCCTTATGTTCAGTTACGAGTATCTCATTTGCAACACTAGGCTCGCATTTGCGTACCCTCACAATTGCGAAATATGGATTGCAATTTTGAACCCTTATAGACTCCTCAGAAGTCGCAATGGCGATGAAGTTTTCGCAATTACGAAGCTGACACCTTCCGCAAAAGTGACCAATTAGTCGCAATAGTGACCCCAACCCAGGCCCGCTGACTTGGAAAATGCAAAGGGGGAAAGTCGCATTTACGACATCTCACCACCTCTGTTCCCTTCACAATTGCAAGCAACAACTATCTCGTAGTCTCCCAAAAGCTGGTAGCAATAGAACTCTAGAGATCACCTCATCCAGAAGTACCTGAATTTGCATGCGAAGTGTAGAGTGTAGTATGAGTACAACCGAACCCGTGTACTCATTGATAAACAAATCTAACCTTGGGCTAAAAGCAATGACGAGCTCAGAAGAGACAGTCATAGACCAATATTAATAACTAATAACAACTCAGGATATAATAGGAAAATAGTGTAAGCATATAGCTCAATGATATCATGTTCAGCTCATTCACATGTAAGGAATTTAGGCATCCTTTCCATATATAATAGTTAAATCCCAACACGGAAAAAATATTTCATTTACCAGCTAGTATGAAGAAGGTACGTCTCTATGCCTACATGACAAATATATATGTCAATTCAACAATGTCACAGTGGATCCATCGAGAATAACCACACTTAGCACTGTATGGGTGCTTGGCATAACTTCCCATCATCAAGAACATATATAAAATACTGGGCCTTTGCCCACTGCTGGCATGTCAGACTCGGAGGGGCGGATCCTGCCCAAGTGCTAATCATAATCAAATAGCCCAATAGTAAGGTCCAGTGTATGCGTTGCCCCAAATCAATAACACTTAGCTCAATATGAGCCTGGCGTACGCGTTACCTTAAGATTAATACCAAATGAGCTCTATGGCCCAAACTCAATCATCAATTGGTTAAGTCTTAGTTAACCACATCTCATAGGATTCAGTTCAACTATGTTACACATATGAGGCAACAACAACATATGAGGAATCAAATAAGAAAGTAGTGAGACAGATATACCATATGTAGATATAACATCATGACTTAGAGCATATGCACAATTAAGGAAAATAGCTGAAAAATATCAAGAATAGCCATATCGAGTCTCAAACAAATAGCACATAGCCTAGATATGACTTCTAACATGAATCAGAACTCAAATGATCAAACATGTTTAGAAACACGGGTATAACATGGCATGATATCAAACCAATCCCATAATAATGTAAAAGTCACCTCAAATCATGAACACACACGTGCACGCACTCACGCCCATCACCTAGAGCGTACGTCACCCCAATACCTTTCATATAACATAGTTCCCAGGGTTAAATACCTCAAATACAAGTTTAGATATGTTACTTACCTTAAAACGCGCAAATTAATACTCTAAAAATCCCTTGCCACGTGAATCAGCCTCCAAGAGACTCGAATCTAGCCAAAGCAATGTAATACCATCAATAATAGCCATAGGAAACAACTGCAAATGATAAAGCTAAAGTTTTGAATGAAATATGTAAAGTCAACCCAAAACGTCAACCCGAGCCCTAACCCTGAAATCCGACAAAATTCACAAATTCCGAACACCCATTCAAATACGAGACCAACCCTACTAATTTTATCCAATTCCAACCACAAATCGACCCTCAAATCTACAAATCTCACTCTCCAACAACATAGTCTAAAATCCCCAAATTTCACCTTCAATTCACCTAAACAAGGTGTAATAATCAATGGGTAATCAATATCTAACATCAAAAGGGATTAAACTTCACTTACCTTTTCAATTGAGGCAAAAGGTCTCCCAAAAATTGCCCTTAGCCGAGCTCCAAAAATCAAAAATGAGAAAAATTACCAAACCATCATTTTAACACTTCAGTCGCATCAGCGATGCCGCTTTTACAGTGAAAATTCTGCATCTGCAGAAACCACTTATGACCCGACCATGCACACTTGTGATCACCTCTCCGCACTTGCGGGATCAGTTCTGCGACCAGCCTTCCGCATCTGCAGACTCCCATGACTCCGCCCAGCTTCTCTTCTGCGCTCACTTGCCTAAATCTGCGGGCTCGCATTCGCGGAAAAGTCCCTCACACCTATGCTCCTCCTCAACTCCAACAAATCCCACTTCTATGATCACCAGTCCGCTCATGTGGCCTCGCACTTGCGGCCTCACACCTGCAGAAAAATCCTCGTAGGTGCGATTGCACCAGAACCTACAACCTTCAGCGATTCCTCTAATTCCAAACATGACCCGTCAACAATCATAAACACCCCCGAGGCCCCTGGTACCCCATCCAAACATACCAAAAAGTCATACAACAAAATATGAACTTACTCGGAGCCTCAAATCACATAAAATAACTCCATAACAATTAATCGCACATCAATTCAAGCCTAATGAATCCAATGAACTTCGAACATCCAAAACTCGTGTCGAACCATATCAAATCAACTCTGAATGACCAACAAATTTGCACGCAAGTCCCAAATGACACAACAGACCTATTCCAACTCTCAAAAACAAAATCCGAACTCGATATCAATAAAGTCAATGTAACGCCTGGTCAAACCTCTCAACCTTCCAAACCTTCAACTTTCCTAATGTCACCAAAAGGCAACAAATCAACATGTACGGATCTCCAAATAAATATCCGAACATACGCCTAAGTCCAAAATCACCATACAAAGTGATTGGAACCATCAAAACACCATTACGGAGTCGTCTACACAAAAGTCAAACTCCAGTCAATGTTTTCAACTTAAGCTTTCAACTATGGGACTCAGTGTCCCAAGTCATTCCGAAATTTCCCCGAAACCAATCCAAACACGTAAGTCACATAACCACAAATGAATATAGAAGAGGTAATAAATAGGAGACTGGGTCTACAATACACAAAATGACCAACTGAGTCATTATATTCTCCCAAATATTTGTCCTCAAACGGGTCTAGAATCAAACCCGGAGTCCCAAAAAGGTATGGATATCTGCTCCCATTCCCTGCTCAGCCTCCCATGTAGCATCCTTGATCAGATGACATCTCCAATGCACCTTTACCTTTGTTATCTTCTTCGACCTTAACTTTTGCACCTGCCGGTCTAAAATGACCACCGACTCCACATCATAGGTCAAATCCCCATCTAGTTGTACCGTGCTGAAATCCAAAACATGTGACAGATCATCATAATACTTTTGGAGCATCAAAATATGAAATACTACCTGATAGACTAGGTGGCAATGTATGTCTGTAAGCCAACTCTCTCAAGAACCTCAAAAGGGCCAATATACCGAGGGATCAACTTGCACTCCCCCCCCCCGGCCCCCACTGCACTGTGTCCCTCAACACCATCAAGTGAGGATTATCAAACTGACGAGCCTTGATATGCTCTAACAATGATGACTGTTCCACCACGCAAACAAGAACTCGGATATGCTCTGAAACATCCAATCTCAGAAACTAGTTGGCCAAAGCCTGAACATCTATGGCTAGTGGCCTCTCTACCACCGGTAAGTATGCCAAACTTCCCATACTCTTAGCCTTCCTACTTAATGCATCGTCCATCATAATGGCCTTTCCCGAATGATATAATATGGTGAGATCATAGTCTTTCAGTAACTTTAACCATCTCCGCTGTCGCAAATTAAGGTCCTTCTGCTTGAATAAGTGTTGGAGACTCCTATTATCCGTGAATACCTCACAAGACACACCGTAAAGATAATGCCTCCAAATCTTCAAGGTGTGAACAATGGTTGCCAACTCCAAATCATGTACAATGTAGTTCTTCTCATGGGGCTTCAACTAACGCGAATCATAAGCAATAACTCTACCCTTCTGTACCAATAACGTGCCAAGCCCAATATGCGACGCATCACAATACACGGTGTAAGATTCTGAACCAGTAGGCAACACCAACATTGGGGCTGCAGTCAATGCAGTCTTCAACTTCTGAAATCTCACCTCACACTCATCGGATCATCTGAAAGGAGCACCCTTCTGAGTCAATTTTGTCAAAGGTGCATCAATGGACGAGAAACCCTCTACAAAACAACGATAATAACCTGCCAAACCCAAGAAGCTCCGAATCTCTATGGCTGAAGACGGTCTAGGCCAACTTTGAACTACCTCAATCTTCTTAATAGCAACCTTGTTCAGCTGCCTGTAGTCAATACACATCATCGTTGTACCATCCTTATTCTTCACAAATAGAATCGGTGCACCCTAAGGTGAAACACTAGGACTGATGAAGCCTTTATCAAGTAGCTCCTGCAACCATTCTTTCAACTCCTTCTACTTTATAGGTGCCATGTAGTACGATGAAATAAAGATAGGTTGAGTGCCTGATACCAACCCAAAATCAATGTCCTTGTTGGGTGGTATGCCCAGCAGGTCTACTGGAAACATATCTGGGAAGTCTCTCACTACCTGAACGGACTCAACGGTAGGAGTATCAACATGAATATCCCTCACGAAGGACAATACGCCAAACATCCTTTCTCAACCCTTCGTTGAGCCTTCACATGTGAAATCACTCTACTAGGAACAGGACCCAACGATCCTATCCACTCCAACCTCGGTAACCCCGGCATCGCCAATGTAACGATCTTAGCATGACAATCAAGGATACAGTGATATGGCAAAACCAATCCATGTCCAAAATCATGTCAAAATCAACTATGCTAAGCAATAAAAGATCAACTCTTATCTCATAACCCCCAATCATCACCACACATGAACGATATATGCGGTCCACAATTATAGAATCACCCACCGGTATAGATACATGAATATGCATAACTAAATAATCACAAGTCTTATCAAAATAACGAGCAAAGTATGATGACACAATATGAATGAGTAGAAGCAGGGTCAAGTTATACTAAAGCATCACTGTGGCATACTGAAACAATACATGTGATCACATCAGCGGAAGCAACTACCTCTGGTCTAATGGGAAATGTATAAAAACGAGCTTGATCATCACCTGCCTGACCTCCCCCTCTAGCAGATGAACCACGAGGAACCTGACGACCATCTGAGCGGGCCTAAAAGGATGACTTCTACCGTGATGCTATTGAACTACAAACGAGGTACAACTAAAACCACCTAAACCACGAGGCCTTATACCCTCCAGCTCCTCGTGCTCAAGCCTATGAACCTGCTCCAAGAGCCGAGCAATCTCGACCACCTGGTCAAACCTAGCAACCGTCTCAGCCTCTCGAGCCAAACTATAATGTAGACCATAGTCGAGGCCATCAGTGAACCTCCTAATCCACTCTCTCTTAGTGGGAACCAACAATATAGCATGACGGGCCATATTCAAAAATCTTATCTCGTACTAAGTCACAGTGATATCCCCCTAGCGTAGCTGCTCAAAATCTCTACGCAACTCCTCTCTACGAGTATATGGGACAAACCTCTCTAAGAAGAGAATTGAGAACTCATGTTATGTAAGTGGCGTTGCACAAACTGGCCTGCTCAATTCATAATCCTTCCACCATCTATTGGCTGCCCGGTCATTTGTAAAGTTATAAATACAAATCCACTAGTCTCCAAAATACCCGTTGTACGAAGAATCCGTTGACACATGTCTAGAAACTTCTAAACATCCTCTGACTCAATTCCACTGAATTTTAGTGGTTTAAACATCCCTAACCACTCCAACCTCTTTTGCTCCCCATCGGTCAAAGGTGGACCAACCTCGACCTGAGCAACAACAACAAGTTGAATTGGTAATACCCCAACGTATGATGACCCTGAGCTAGCTGCTCTGGAGTACGGGCGATAATCGTCCGAGCACCTCCCCCAGCCTGTGAGGTAGTTGGCATATGCAATCAAAACCACTTGATATAGGCTCGTGCACACATTCAAAATCTAAGCCAAGGCCTTTTGAGGGCTAAGAATAACAACTGGCACTGCTAGTGCCTGAGCTGGTCCAACCGGCTCGACAGTATCTAGAAACTGCTCCTCGACTGGAGCAACTGGTGGCTCCAGAGGTGCGGCTCTATTTGTAGTACGAGCCCCACCTTGGCCTCTACCGTGGCCCCGACCTCTCGCATCTCTAATTGGTGGTACTTGTGGTTTTCCACTTGCTCCGGTCACACGTGTCCTCACTATCTGTGAGAGAATAGAAGAGTAAAGGTTTAAAATTCAAAAAATAAAAAATTCACACGACAAGAATGCAAGAAAGTGAATTTTCTTAATAGTTTGGTAGCCTCTCGAAGATAAGTACAAACATCTCTGTACCGATCCGCAATTCTTATCTGAGACCTAAGAAACCTAATACTCTGATATCAACTTGTCACGGCCCAACTCCCAACAGAGCCATGATGGTGCCTAACACTACTTGCTAGGTAAGCCAACAGTCACATGAGAATAATGAATTTGACAAAACAAGATTTAACAAACTCAACAACTGAAATATCATGAAATAAATGAGAAAGTAACTACAACACTACTACAACCATCCCAACGATCTGGTGTCAACGAGTATATGAGAACTACTGAATATCAAAATACAAGCCAATTCCTCTTATACAACTATTTGAATAGTAGAATAGTAATAATAGAAATAATGAAAGAGAATTTCCAGGTCTGTTGATGACATAGCAGCTACCTCGTAGTCTCCCAAAAGCAGGTAGCAATAGAACTCTAGAGATCACCTCATCCGAAAGTACCTGAATTTGCACACGAAGTGCAGAGTGTAGTATGAGTACAACCAACCCCATGTACCCAATAGGTAACAAAATTAACCTCGGGCTGAAAGCAATGACGAGCTCAGAAGAGACAGTTACAACAACAACAACAACAACAACCCAGTATAATTCCACTAAGTGGGGTCTGGGGAGGGTAGTGTGTACGCAGACCTTACCCCTACCATGAGGTAGAGAGGCTGTTTCCAATAGACCCTCGGCATCCTTCCCTCCAAGAATTCCCCACCTTGCTCTTGGGGTGACTCGAACTCACAACCTCTTGGTTGGAAGTGGAGGTTGCTTACCATCAGAGCAACCCCTATTAATGACTAATAACTACTCAGGATATAAAGGGAAAACAATGTAAGCATATCGCTCAATGATATCATGTTCAACTCTTTCACATATTAGAAATTTATGCATGCTTTCAATATATAACAGTTAAAGCCCAACACGGATAAAATATTTTATTTACCAGCTAGTATGAGGAAGGTACATATCTATGGATCCATCATGAATAATCACACATAGCACTTTACAGGGGCCTGGCATAACTGCCCATCATCAAGCACGTATATAAAATATTATGCATGCGCTCACTGCTGGCATGTAAGACTCTAGAGGGGCAGATCTTGCCCAAGTGCTAATCATAGTCATATTGCCCAACAGTGAGGCTTGGTGCACGCGTTCCCCAAAAATCAATAACACCTAGCTCAATATGAGCCTAGTATACATGTTACCTCAAGATCAATACACAATCGGCTCTATGGCCCAAACTCAGTCATCAACTGGTCAATTCTCAATTAACCACATCTCATAGGATTCAATTAAACAATGTTACACATATGGGGCATCAACAACATGTGAAGAATTAGATAAGAAAGTACTGAGATAGATATATCATATGTGTATATAGCATCATAACTGAGAGAATGTGTACAATTAAGGCAAATAGCTCAGAAATAGCAACAATAGCCGTATCGAGTCTCAAACAAATAGCACATAGCCTAGATATGACTTCAAATATGAATCAGAACTCTAATGATCATACAAGTTTAGAAATACGGATATAACGTGAAACGATAGAAAACAAATCCCATAATAGTCTAAAAGCCACCACAAATTATGAATACACCGGTGCATGCACACACGCCCGTCACCTAGTGTGTATGTCACCCCCAATACCTTTCATATAACATAGTTCCCAAGGTTAAATACCCTCAAATCCAAGTTTAGATGTCTTACTTACCTCAAAACACGCAAATCAATACTCCAAAAAGCCCTTTCCACGCAAATCGGCCTCCGAGCGACTCAAATCTAACCAAAACAACTTAATACCATCAATAATAGAAATAGGAAACAATTCCAAATGATAAAGCTAAAGTCTTGAATAACATATGCAAATTCAACCCTGGGGCCCGCACCTCGAAATTCGACAAAATTTACAAATTCCAAACACTCATTCAAATACGAGTCTAACCATACTAATTTCATCCAATTCCAACGACAAATCAACCATCAAATCTCACACTCCAACAACATAATCTAAAATCCCAAAATTTTACCTTATATTCACGTAAACTAGGTGTAATAATCAATGGGTAATCAATATCTAACATTAAAAGTGATTAAACTTCACTTACCTCTTCAATTATCGCAAAATGTCTCCCAAAAATTGCCCTTAGCCAAGCTCCACAAATCCGAAATGAGAAAAATGACTAAACCCTCGTTTTAACACTTCTGCCCAACGATTCTCGCATCTGCGGCTCTCTCAGTTGCACAACAATGCCACTTTTGCGGTGCAAAATTCAGCATCTGCAAAAACCACTTAAGTCCAGACCATGTGAACCTGTGGTCCCCTATCCACACCAGCGGGACCACTTATGTGACCAACCTTCCGTATTTGTGGACTCCCAGGCCTCCTCCCAGCTTCGTTTACGCGCTCACTTGCCCGCATCTGCGAACGTGCAAATACAGGAAAATCCCTTGCACAAGCGCTACTCCTCAGCTTCAAACAAGCCCGCTTCTATGTTCACCAGGCCGCTTTTGGGCCTCGCACCTGCGGACTAATCCTTGCAGGTGCGATTGCACCAGAACCTTCAACGTTCAAAAATTCCTCTAAGTCCAAACATAATCGGTCAACCATCTGAAATACCCCCGAGGACCCCGAGACACCATCCAAATATACAAACAAGTTCTAAAACACAATACGAACTTATTCGAAGCCTCAAATCACATAAAATAACATCAAAATCATGAATCACACATCAATTCAAGCCTAATGAAATCAATGAATTTCCAACTTCTAAAACTCGTGTCGAACCATATCAAATCAACTCTGAATGACCTCAAATTTTGCATGCAAGTCCAAAATGACACAACGGGCCTAGTCCAACTCTCGGAACCAAAATGTAAATCTGATATCAATAAAGTCAACTCCCGGTTAAACCTCTCAGTCTTCCAAACCTTCAACTTTCCTGCTTTCACCAAAAGGCACCAAATCAACCTACAAACCTCCAAATTAATATCCATACATATTCCTAAGTCCAAAATAACCATAAGAAGCGGAACTATCAAAACACAATTTCGAAGTCATATACACAAAAGTTAAACTCCGATCAACTCTTTCAACTTAAGATTTTAACCTTGGGACTAAGTGTCCCAAGTCATTCCGAAACTTCCCCCAAACCACTCCAACTACCCCCAATAAGTCACATAACCACTAATAAATATAAAAGTGGCAATAAATAGGGAAACGAGACCATAATACATAAAATAATCGGTCGTGTCGTTATTGAAACACAAACAAAAGGAGAGTGAAAAAGTGGAAAAGAAAGGGTGGAAGAAGTCTAATCCTAGTTCTTATTAAGACTACTTTATCTAACTTTCATTTTTGAGTGATTTCTTTATTCTCTTATTTGAATTGAAAGAAAGAAAAAATGTCCCTTTCTTTCTCTTCTTTATTTTTGTTTTATTCCTTCGACGAATTTTGGCTATGACCAATGTGCCACTGGCTAAATAGGCGTAAGAAAAAGTGACCTGAAAAAAACAAGCAACGTGCAAAAAACAAAGCGACCAAGAAAAAAAGCAAGGTGCACCTTGAATTGTCGACGAATTGCATTTTATCCAGAGATATTTGTTTTAGAAAGATTCTCCATTGGTAATTCAAAATATAAAGAATATAAATAAAGGCATATATGCAGGAAGGTCCCCCTAAAACTTCTTCATTCGGGGGAAGGGGAAGGGGGGTAAGACTAGCCTCATTACTTCCCATTGAGTGAGAGTTGTACCTAACCTATCTACCCACTCATCAATCACGGTGTTCAATTGACTTGCACTAATAGACCCTATTGTATTGGAATTAAGCACCCATCGTTTTACTATTGTCAATGAATCTCTTCCATGTTCAATTCTACTCTATGTTAAAACATTTATGTGAATGATAGTCTTATCAAAGTGGTATTATTCTTTGTCCCGTTCTAGAAAGCATGATTTCTCTTTTCATTCCAAATTCAAGAATATGACCGATATGATTAATTGGTATATGCGCCTTTCTTATTCAGATCTCGACAGAGGGTTAGAGAATAGGGCAGGGTCTTGTCCTTAAGATTTAGATAAGAAAAGAGTTCCAATCCTTTATGCATGCAACTCTGTACAAGTGTTGCATACAAGCTCCGGTCTAGATTGGATGATTGAGAAAGATTCAACCAATTTAAAATGCTCACAGCACAATAGTTGTAGCGTAAAGGTCGTAAGTCAGGGTCCGTACATAAGGCTATTACTTTCACACCTCTTTATATATAGATAGAGAGAGATTCATTGCGTGAGCAACCCGACTATGTCTTACATGTGCTCTACAGGCCGCATGTAATCTTTCTTCCCAACGAGCCTTTTTCTTTTATTTTGAAGACGGGCATTGCATTCGGTTTGAAAGCATAATATTTAGTATGTCTCCGGATAGGGCCCCACTAATTCAGCTAGCTAGTGAGAGGTTCTTTCGGGCGGGAAGCAGGACGGGCCCTATGGGCGGGCATTTTTCGCAACGCAAGCACCATTGTTCGACACCACCCGAGAACTAAAAGATTCGTTAGTCCAGGCTATAAATACATGCATAGATAGTGGTTTAATGCCAAGTCCGACGACGGAAGTTTGGGACGCAGTCATATGAGACGAAAGTCTCATGTAAAATTTCCTTATTTATAGCTTTTTTTTCAGTTAACCATTCAGTATCGATAGCTCACTAGCAGACTAATTTAGATTCAAGTCTAAGGCCATTAACCTCTGGCTAAAGGTGGAGGAATTTCGACCGTCTTACCACCCCTAGAATTCAATTTTTAGTTTCCTTACTTTACATAATATGTAATTATAATTATTCTTTTAATTCCTTATGAAGCCATTAGCTGTATAATTTTCTATGTTATGAAAGTTATTAACTATGCTAACGACCTTTTATCTAATAAATGCATCCCTTCCAGAAGTCGGGGTTTGTTGCACGTATTAGCTCTAGAATTACTACGGTTATCCGAGTAGTAGATACCATCAAACAAACTATAACTGATTTAATGAGCCATTCGCAGTTTCACAGTCTGAATTTGTTCATACTTACACATGCATGGCTTAATCTTTGAGACAAGCATATGACTACTGGCAGGATCAACCAGGTAGCATTCCTCATTGACGTCGGCGCCGCATGAGCATGGCCGACCCAAAGGGCACGGCCAAGTCCAAGACGAGCACGACCGTCATTCGTAAGGAGCATTCTTTGGGCAGATAGGAGCCAATGAAGACCCCATGCCCATTGCGTTTACCGAATCCGAGAGTCCGAGCATACTAGTCATGGACCTAGACATCGCACGACGAAGCGAGGACGACGTGGGACACAACTGCAGCTTTTGGTTCACCCCGCACGTCGAACGCGAGGGGCGAAAGGCAACCGATTGTGCTTGATAATGCCTGGGCATTAGGTATGCAACACAGAAAACCGACGCCGAACAAGCCTAATTTGCGCTTGTGCCATGATTGAGATGGCATGCGGGCTAGGACGTCGCTGCACAAGCAGGGATCCAACCTAGCCACACAAGCCGAACACCACTCATGTGCCGCACGTACACTTGCCTCGCCGATACATGCCGACAACAGCCCCAACACGCGACGCGCAGCCATGTGTTGTTGCCAATGCCAACATTGCAAAGCCAAGACAAGCCCCGCCAGGCACGAACCGTTGGAGTATATAAACGAACAAGGCGCCATAAATTAAATCCATAGACACAACCCACAACAACAGCACGACCTTCAATATGTACTAAACTCAGCCCCATGCGCACGGCACCTTGCGGTGCTACTTGCACGACGCCTCGCCGTTCCATTGCCAAAAGCCATCAGTCGCCACGAGCGATGTCGCATCCCGATGTTGCCCGCAACAACCGATGGCAATCGAAACGTACTGAGCTTAGCCCTATGCGCACGGCACCTTGCGGCGCCACTTGCACGAGGCCTCGCCGTTCCGTTGCCAAAAGCCATCAGGCGCCACGAGCGATGCCAGACACAACTCACAACAACCGATGGCAATCGGCACGTACT